>JAHWFP010032160.1:5502-17621 GCA_023313725.1 Lithobius niger
GCTCTGTAGAGGCGCAACATGGCAGTGCGATCGGCACCCCATGAAGTACCCGACAGAACCCGCAAAATGTTAAGTGCCCGCAAAGACTTGTCTTTAAGTTGGTGCAAGTGTGGAAGCCAAGATAACCTGGAATCGAACACCAGACCCAGGAAACGTGCCTGTGGGACAACAGGAATCTGCGCCTGCCCCAAATACAGGCAAGGATCTGGGTGCAGTGTTCGTTGGCGGCAAAAGTGAATGCACACAGTCTTGTCCGGAGAAAACCGGAAACCATTACTGATCGCCCAGGTCTGGACTTTGTTAATCGCCAGCTGTAGCTGCCGCTCGCAGGTCTGCATGCGAGCTGCCCGAAAGCGCAGGCCGAAGTCATCGACAAACAATGACTGGGGAACAGCAGCTTGCTGAGCAATGGGGTTGATCCCAATAGCAAACAAGATGACACTAAGAACACCCCCTTGAGGCACACCATTCTCCAAGACAAACGGGCGGGAAAGAGTCGCCCCGACACGAACACGAAAAGAACGGCCGGAGAGGTAAGAGGAAAGCAACAGTGGCATCTGTCCCCTCAAGCCATAGTTATAGCCTTTATAGTGTGTAGTTGTTAATCAGTCCACAAATCACTGTAAATTACGTAAAAGAAAGTAGAAAACAAGCCAAACAGCAAAAATCATTCACTATAAGCAAGAATTTATAGGGTTTGGAAGAAGAATTTGTAACTCTAGAAAGTCACTATTGAAACGTCCTAGATCCATTCCAATTAGTTCCATCAGAGTTTTCAGAGGGCGCCACGTGTTCCATCTGGTTATTGTTGCTCATTTTTCAACCCAAATCTAAAGTAAACTAAATTACAACTAAGTTAAACTAAATAATAACTAAATACAACCTAGTTTAGTTTAGGTTTAGTTTAATTTCAGACTGAAAAATGAGTAGAAATTCCCACATAAAACTCCTGGCGCCCTCTATAAACCCAGACGGAACTAATTGGAATGGATCTAAGACGTTTCAGTCTGGGTCTCCGTCACAAATCCTCCTTCCCATCCCCACAAATTCTTGCTATAAGTAATGAAGTACAGTAAGCCACCTTTATGTACTGAGGTTTTGTTGAGTGGTGTGACCTGGATTTGTCGAGATGTAAATGAATTAACACGATTAACACGAACAATTCATGCAAATGGAGCCTCAGTATTTTTCATTAAAACTGGCGACCTCAATCCGTCCCCAGATCATAACATAAAGCATTTACCTTTATGTTAAGTACTAGAGAAGCCCGTGCTATGCACGGGGCCGGTCACGTTTCCCGGGACACATTTCCCGGGATATTTTCCCGGGACATTTTCCTAGCGACTTGTCAGATTGATCGACCACTCATGCCTGGCTCCTTTTTGGCTGCAGGTAGAGTGGGAGAGTGCATTTTCAATACGGGCGCGAGGAGGGGAGAAGTGGTTTTCCTTTAGGCTTTCCTTTAGGCTTTCCTTTTAGCCAGCCTCCGATATTATAATAAAGATTGGCTTTAATACTGAGGATGACTCACTGAGCCTGGTATGAAGGTCACAGCAGTGAGCCGGGCTCCATTCCACCGAGGGTGCCTGTGTCCATAGGCAATGGAGAAGGAGCACAAATACTTACAAATGCTCAATGAAGGATTAAATAAATATGCGCAAATCGCTATTAAATACATGAAGGAAAGAGTAAAGCAAGTGAAAATCAGCGAAAATCATACACTAAAAATAACGTATTAGTTGTCTAATGATCGTATTAGTGGACGGAATGGATTACCAGTTCGAATCTGGGTCACAGCACTCCGACGAAACGTATGTGCATAAAGGTGCCTTGCATAAAGGTGAAAGGCTACCATGCTCCTTCAGTGGCTATGGGAACTATTCTGGCCAATTCTGGACAATATTTCGGCCCCTACGATGATCGGAGTTTCCCGGATCGAATCCTCGGGTTGGCACCTTCCTTTACCAGCTACTTCTTCTTCTCTAAAAGTCTGATAATGTTCAAAATTGAGCCGGTTCAGCCATACAAGCATTAAGTTGCTTCGGCTGACTTAAGGCTCAAAGAAATTAATTAAGAAAAAAAAACTGTACTATGTTATTTCTAGTGTATGATTTCGCTGTTTAGCTTGTTTACTCTTTCTTTTATCTATAAATCAACATTTATTGTCGTTACCTCAATTCGGGGTTCCATGCTGAGCTTCCCAACTCCAAAGTCTCTTAACGTGGTAAGAGAGAAACGTTTGTAGTCTTTAAACGTCTCTCCTTCTGCTGAAAAGATCGCTGAAAACACAATAACAATTATAAATTTTAGTATCAGACTATGTTTGTTACAAATAAAAATCCCGGCAAACACGCGCTCCCCTAACAAGCGCACTTGATAAAAATACCTTCATATGTAAGCAGAATGTACTAGAGACCAAACGCTCGTTCCATACATTCGTGTACCCTACACGGTATGTAAGTTTCAACAAGCGTGGTTTCAGCTAAACTAAAAAAATGGTTTAATAAATGTTGCCGGGTACAGACAACATTTTGCAGGATTTTTAAGAAGTTAAATGTAAAAAAAAAGGGAACTGAAAATTAAAATTTTAAAATTAAAAAATAAAAATAAATGAAAAAAATAGAGAATGTAGAGATTAAAAAAAACTTCAAGTTTAAAAACTAAAAATTAAACAATTTTCTTTATTAAAAATAAAAAATTAAAAGCTATAAATTTTTGTCAGGATGGTGCTTCTCAAATTCCGTACCTGACACCAAACCGCCGTTCAACCACCAATTGGTCACTTTGAGATAGAGAAAGCCAACATGTATCCAGAGGAGCCAGGTCGGTTTACCCTCTCGTAGAAATATTTGGAAGCTTAACTTTCATTTTAACCCTGGACTTGGAGCGTAAGATCTCACCCCAACATTTTCGTGCATCTTAGAATTCCCAAATTTATGCCGCGGGAGTAGCTAGCTAAGTTGACTGATGTAATCGTTAAGCATATTGTAAGATGTCATTAATTGAGTGGACATTTTTAAACCTCTATTAAATTGACTCTACTTGGGTTTGTGCTCACAACACCACCAAGATCTTTCCAAATACATGTTTGGTAGGATGCATGTACCATAAATGTTTGATATGTAGCATAAAGAAAACAGTTCGTATTAAATGGCAAATTGATTTCTCAGAGCCAACTTTTGGTGGTTTGTTTATGATTCAACAGACCCAAACTGGCCGCCATGTTGAAACTTGAATTACAATGCAAAGCACGACGTTTTCCACCGTATTGAAAAACCGTTATAAGTTGTTCTATTGCACGAAAGCACAATTTCACGAAAGAAAAAAAAAGCAAATGACGGCGAAGAAATGATGACAAGTTGCTGCAACAGTTAAAATTACTGTTGCCTTTTATTGCTCCAGTCCTTTGGAGAGAATGACAACACATTCTTAACGATGAGCTAACGACCATCTTTTGGCAAGAGAGACGGTCTTACGGCACAAATCCACCCTTGCGTACTTATTTTTCGCTACCATTTCATCTACAAACTTTCTTAAAAACTGCTTTTTTAATCAAAGACTACTGGTTAAGCAAACTGTTATCAACTTAGTCACAATTCAAGATCTACACGTTTCAACAATAATCCAAATCACAATTTTATCGTAATCAGTCCAATAGAAAATCTTAAACAACTGTTTTATACGTACTTGGTGCCTGATTCGCCATATATTTTTGCTGTAATCTTGCAGAAAAGTTGTCAGCCTGTTTAACCAATGCTTCTCTGATAGAGTCATAGTCGTTTAACACAACCGCAAATTTAGTTCCCAACTTGAGACTGAAAAATTAAAAAAACGTATGGCATATACTTCAAGTGGCACCAACTATAAAGATTCAAATTTATGACAATAATGGAGCCAGTGTAAATGCTGTTGTACAGTAATGTGAAAAATGTGCAGATACGTGGCGTTGTTTCCACGAGATTTGTTACGAGTTGTGCTTACCAAGGCTTGGTTCTAAACCTGCTGCATTTTGTAATAGCTAATACAAATTCTGGATTAAACCTATTTCCTGTTGTCCACTGAGACTTTTCATTTTGGAGAACTAACCATCCTTCCCGAAGTAATGTTAAAGGTACTTTGTTCCATCTTTAATGTTTATTGGCGCTCCTGCGTGACATACAATTAGACACGGCTGAAATAAGTCAACATCAAAAACATATGCACTAAAAACAGCGTGTCAGGGCGAGTGCAGAAGGAACACAAAATGCGCGATAGTCGCTGAAGTAATCGCGCCACTAGTGCATCTGAATATACGGTACCTTTCACATAGCGCGATTTGGTGCTGAGAAAAATATGTTCTCGAAAAATGCCAACTGAGAAATCAGAGGCCAATCGAAGCTCACTAAATGATCTCACAAGAAATCGAAACTAGAAACCGGAAACAAGATGGCTGCCACTTCCTGTGACGTTACTTCCGTTCCTGGACAGAGACTCCTCTCTCTCTTGCCTTCTCACTATTTTCTTGTATCTCTACCAATAGCTTTTCAGCGTTTACATACGCGTGAGTGAATGTAAAAAAAACTGTCTCGCATGAGAATAAGTATCACTGTTAAAAATTTACGTAAATTCATGGCACAAAAAATCTTTGTTTCTTGTGCTTTGTATCGTAAACTTTATTTTATAGCCGAATAATTACAGAGTGTGTTTCAGATGTAACGACAGAGGACACGACTTAGTGCAAAAAAGTCAATAATCCTCATTCAGGTCAAATTTTGACTTGGAACTACACCTCCACTTTTAAAGTATAACGTTATAAATGAATAAAATTATCACTTCTTTCTCCCATAATTTTTAACAGTGTAGTTAAAATGAGTGCGTATACTTATTTACGCAAGCTTGATCTAATGTTGCAATACTGAGCCTCACTGGAAAGCCAACTTAGAAGCAAGCACCTAAAGAAATCATAGAAAATTATCGGTTAGTTTAGCGCTCAAAACGTTGACAGAGACAACAGTAGGTATTTTATTTTAATTCTAAAAAAGAAATTCAAGTTAAGCCAAAAAAAAGATAATTTTTTGTTTAGCTTCCAAAGAGTCGACATATCAGTCGTGACAGTCTCTTATTCAATTTCTAAAAAAGGAGTCAAGTTAGGCCAAAGATAATTAAGATTTAATTTAGTGTCCCCACCTTGCACTGTTTTTATCTTCACATGATAACCTTTTTTTATTTCAAAATGATGACCATGAGGACCACCCCATCTGTGACCTTGTAACAATGGGAGGGGGGGGGGGAGATTGAGGTTTAATGGGTGCATCGACAGCTATTTCATTAGTACCAACCTCAGTCACAGTGCAGTTGCCCAGTTTGCCACTGCACCACACATTACAGAGATGTTAACCAAACCCAAAATCTAGATTTTAATAGACTCAGTTAAAAAAAAAATATTAATTTTTTTCGCCAGCACTGCGGCTCACTTGTCACTCGTAGTAGTTCGCTTGTCGCTCCATTGTGTTTTTTGTTTGTTTCTTTACATTTTCGTCCCAAACCTGACCACTCAATCCTTAATGACTTGGCTCTCGATGCGCCATTAAGCCTCAATCCCCTTCCCCCACTTGGGTGGCTCTCAGTTAAACTTGAATGATGTTAGTTTGGTGGCAACCATTTTGACTCTTGACATCACTACTTTCTATGGCCAAACTTGGGGGGGGGGTCTCTTTACCCTTGTGGGGTTTATGTTGACCCTGTTCCGAATACACTTCACGCAATTAAAGGGGAGGAAGATAAATTTTTTGGAGTAGTGAAAAACTTGACAAAATATTTTCCGTTGTGAACAGTCTTGGCGAGAGTGTTATTGCCGACACCTCAACTGACTCCTTCAAAAATAAACTTGACTTTTACATTAATGAGCAAACTGACATAAAATTCTATATTACTGATTAGTGGTAAGAATTGGGAGGCATATGGTTCCACGCGCTCCCTACCTCTTTCCTCCTTTTCCCAGTCATTCATTCTCTGTCCTAATCCAACCGTGCTATTTTTATATAATTAAAATACGTGAACGTTAAAGAATATACTTAGCCTCCAACGAGTTATGCACTTTTTTTTGCGTGTTACTGTTATCTATTTATTATTTATTTTTGAAGTGTATTATTTGGTTGTATTACTGTATTAGCCTATATCTTTACTTGTGTATTACATGTTCACATGTTCACTGCTCTTCAGGTTGTTATCTTTTACACATTTTCTGTTATTAATTCAAAAACTCAAAAACTATGTACTGCATGCCCCACGTGGGCGATTTGACAAATTTAATTAAATATTAACTATAAAAAAGAGATGTGTACTTGAGAGTTACAAAATTAAACAAAAAGTACGATCAAGCATAGTGACGTTGTTCACTCCTCCGTTTTCAAATGGGCGAGGGAGGGGGCGGGGAATGAGGCTTTGTGGAGCGACGATGGCTAGGTTATTAGCGCCAACCTCAGTCACAGTACAGTAGTCCGGGTTGACATTGCGCCGCACATTACAGAGATGGTAAACAAACCCCGAAACTAGATGTTATCGAAGGGGCGATTGCAGATTAAAAAACTCCCTACAAATTAGCGTTGACAATTTTTTTGACCAATTAAAAAATTAAAGTTGAGTAGGGTAAGGTTAATTTATATATTTTTTGCGTGTTAGTAGGGTTCGCACAAGGTGCTTGAAGTCCTTGAAAATGCTTGAAATTGTAAAGAAAAAATTCAAGCCCTTGAATTCCATGAAATTGTTGTCTATGTCACTGACAGTCATTGAATTTAATTTTTTTTTAAATTTTAGGTAAGGCCCTAACTTTGAGCAAGATAAAAATAAGCTTTTTTTTTAGCTGTCTACATGTTTGTCGTAAAATGGTGTACAGCATATCTTTTAAATTTGTGTTGCTATATACTCGTTTTCATCATTTTAAAATATCGTATTAAACATCATATTAAAACAATCTACGGCGAGGAAGATGCTGCTGCTAAGACGGAAAAATGCCGAAGAAAAAAAAAAATTCTGGCAATGCCTTACTCTCCCTGGTGAAATTCGAGCCAAGGCAACAGCCCTAACCTCATCTACAACAACAGCAAACACAAAACAGAACACACTAAACAAACTTTTTCCTCCGTCTTTTTTCCGCAGCAATTTTTTTTCGCCGTTTTTTTTTCGCTGCATATTTTCCAACATGTACATTTTTGTGTAGAGTGAGATGTTTATGACATGTTGTTTATAAAGTTCCTTTAAAACGTTATATTGGTCCTTGAAAAAGTCCTTGAAAGCGCTTGAATTTTGTATGTGTGGTCTTGAGCAAATCCTGTGAGCCTCTTACATGTTGTTATTTTTGCTTGAAGTTGTTTTGTAAATTTCACAATCACGTGTTGAATTAGGCGAACCAAACTTTCAACACTTGTGTGTTTTCTTTTGTTCAGTTGTTGCATGTAGACAGACGTTTACGAGTATTATTTTCAGTTTCAACGAGGTTTTCATAAACAGAGTTAAAAAGAAAATAATTAAGGTGAAGATAAGGGCCGTCTGCTTTTAAATGTCTTATCTTAGCCACCACTCAGTACGACAGACAACCCGTAATTCTGCTCCCGCTCTTTCGGTTGACCTCCGTCGAATTAAGTTACTTTTATTTATTTTAATTCTTTTTCATATATTCGTTACGACACGTTGTAGTACGTTGTTTTTCTAATAACAGCAGCATCCCGCCTGCCTTATAACAGCCACGCGCCGATCGCATCCGCCATGTTACCATCGCCAAGGTCAACTGAGATAGCAGCTGCGTTCCTTATAGCGAAGAACGCAGCTATTGTCTCAGTTGGTATTGCGCTTAATAGACGAACCAGCATGAACGTGTTAATTGTGTCATCACTAACCGTTATGATTTTCGTATTTTAAAATCGCACTTTTATAATTTTTTATGTTAGTATCTTATATTTTTCTTCGGCGATCTATCGGCATAAATAATTATAATTTTTACCGCATTAGTCGTTTAGATTCTTGATCTCATGGTAATTATTAGCAAATTAGTACATGTACACACAGAGATGAAACGTCATGGTTATTGTAAGCTCGCAAAGGATCATATACGTGCGTTCTGCAGTAAATAAAGTTCTCCAATATTCAACAGAAATCTCCTAGACGCCACATTTTAAAACGGATTTTTAGCCAGGGATTGACTAACGGTAAGTAAATAAAACTTTGAGGCCGTGGGCCGCCCCCCCCCCCTTTTACCCCTGAGCAGAATTTTCAAAGCCTATTCTCAACTCCAATTTTTGTTTTTGCTCTTCGCTTTTGAAAAATTTCGCCCTGCAAAAGTTGCTTTCTGGCCCCGGGGCTAAGGAAGGTTATGAGACCCTGAATAAAGTATCGTACCTGAAAACTTTGCCATATTCCTTCGACAGCCGGAAGAAGTCTTCGTTTGGCTTGGGAGTCAGGAAAGGGATGTAGCCGACGAGGGGAAGACCCCTTGGCCCCGGTGGAAGATTGGCCCCCTTTCGTAGAGAACGCCACACAAATACTGTAAAAACAGCAATGGCCACAAAAACAAGCACTTCGGTTGTGGTGATGGGCAACACCGCAGCCATGTTGCACGCTTTCTCTGACCTTCAAAAATGTGTAGCCTACCTACGGGTTGTTGGATGTGCAGGAGAAGAAGAAGCAACAGTTTGTCAGCAGTGCCTTTTGTGAACTGAAGCTCAAGGTTTTTAGTATCTGGCACAAGGCTATCAGCGTTGGCGGTGGTCGAGTCCACTACGGTTGTGCAGTGGAGGCTTGGAGATAATAAATCAACTGTGCCGCTTGCTTCATTAGTCTAACTGCCCAACTGGCTGGCCAATTGAGCTTATCAAAAAATAATTGAGTCATTCATGTTTACAGAGTCTGAAAGTGATTGTGCTTAGACAGTGTTACAGGGAAGCAGTGCCACTACTAGGAGTGGTGCAAGAGGGTGCAAGGCAGCAGGGCCCAGATGGCATGGGGCCCGACATTTACGAGTCAGAAACCCCAAAGGGACAAAATTCACTATTGTTTGGTCTGGGCTGGGAGCCCCGTTGTCCCAATACACTATTATTAGAAAACAAAAAAGAACTCGTTTGATGTTTCGAGACTGGTTATTATGTATATCTTTGGGGGAGGGGGGGGGGGGTCCGCCGGCAGGGCCGGATTTATGCTCTTGCCGCCTGTAGGCCTAACCATAATGCCGCTCTTCAATGCCCCCAAAACTTACCCTCCCCAAGACACTTACGGAATGTTTAATTCATCCCCCCCCCCCCCTCCCCAATCCCCAACCAGCACCTTTCTTAATTTGTATTTTCGTTTGCGATCCATAGAAGTTTGGTAGGGCAAAAAATAAAGTATGCATGTTACTGAGCAAAGTAATTACAAAAGTAACCTATTTCTGTTGCCCTTTGAACTTACTATAGATTAAGAAATTCTAGGGATTTGCTTACTGCGGCCTTGTCCCTTTCTTCCCTTGTTTCCCACTGTTTTTTTTTTGTACTGAACGCCGCTTAGTTTTACTCGCTCTTGGCTACTCATTTTATTTTGCTACTACCATCAACGCACCACAACCAACCCAACACAGAGTGGCCACACAATGAAAAGTTCGTAAATAACTTAACTACGTTTTACAGAAACAGTTAGTACACCCTATTCACCTACCTTATAGTACCGATCCTGCGCTCAACTAGCACTGATAAACAATGCTGGATGGCTCCAGCTTTTAGTCAATAAATTTTCACGAAAGGCAAGCGCCCGCAAAAAACTAGCACGAACTTTTCTCACGTACAATTATGTTTAAGCCGTCATGCCGCCACTAAAAAAGTGCCGCTATAGGCCCGGGCCTCTCGGGCCTACTTATAAATCTGGCCCTGTCCGCCGGAGGAAATTTGGGGTCATGGATTTTTTCCCGAGCTTTCTCGAGGGACGGAATCATGAATCTTTTAGTCTATATTAACCCTAGAACGACCAACTATCAAGGCAGAAACTGTTTATCAAGGAACACGATATTTTGTTTTAGTCAAACCAAGTTTTATAAAGATAGAAAGCCGTTCCTTACGTTCATTTTACGTCAAACACCATATATGGGAAAAACTTCACAAATCATAGTTATCAGAACAAAAACATACTTTTATGCAGGAAAATTACGCAGAAATATCATATGGGAAAATTAAAATTATGTTATAACGCAATTTTTTTTATCAAACAGAGGGCTGCGGCTTACTTTCATGTTACATTAAAAACCGTGCTACTGCAAAATCCCGCAAAGCCTAAATTTCGAAAAAAAAACATAGATCAGGTCGAAATGTTCAAAAAACGTTAAAAAACAATGTCCAACAAAATTGGCCGTTTAAAAAAAATTTCTGATAAAATTTTGCGAAATCCTGATCGTGGGGGTCCAGCGACACCCCGTTGGTCGTTCAAGGGTTAAGAGAGTGGGGAGCTCAAAAAAAACTTTGACCAAACTAGAGGAAAAATACAATTGTATGCATCAAAAATGGCACTTTTAAGTTGTAGTCAAAATTGTTAATGTAGTTTTGTCATATTTTGATGTTGTTTCTAGTGTCATCCGGTGAGTGCTTTAAAACCACTTTCTAAAAGTTTTTGCACTGCGAGTATTTTTATGTTGCACGTATTGACGTAGTGAAGGGCATGGACATGCCGACTCGAAAAGGCTTAGTAATGCCAATATGCATCACATGCACCAAAAGTTATTCTACCATCGTTAATAATCAATCTCGGACCAAAGGTGGTTAAAGAATATTCTCTTTGAATATTTTCAAAAACATTAATTCATGGAAGTGAGTGGTGATTACGGGTCGACTCCATAAATTTTCATCCTGGGCACAAAATTTTAATAATTTAAAAACGCAATATTTCTGCCCTCACATGGGCGCCGTTATCAGGCACGGAATACAAAGATTAAACGATGGAGGTTTACCACCTAGCCTATACCCGCCGCCATTCGGAAGTGGAAGCTGGTATAGGCTAGGTCGTAAACCGCCATCGTTTTAATCTTTGTATTCCGTGACTGATGACGCCCCCCATGTGAGGGCAGAAATACTGCTTTTTAAATTGTTAAAATTTTGTGCCCAGGATGAAAATTTATGGAGTCGACCCGTCATCACCACTCACTTCTAAAAACAACAAAGCATCCTTCTCCTCACCCTTTCAACATCATTAATTCATGGCTAGTCTTCCACAGTGGCTAGTTCACTAGTGTTCTACTTAAACTTACAGTTTAAAACGAAACCGATTGAAGAATCGTAGTGGGCTTGTCTTTAATTGAGAGGTGTGCGCCGTCATGCCATCCAACGCAGCTGATCAAAAGCTAGAAATGCAAGCGACCACTGGTTTTACGGTTGTATACGCGTCGTGGAACCGCGGCCAAGAAATCATTTGGGTGTTAGGATTGTATTCTTAGTAGGGGCAATTCTTCACACGTGTTAGACAATTAATAGCCATACCGATCGCTGTATTCGCAAGAGGAAACAAATCGAATCTCACCGTAATTGGTTTAAACAGGTTTATTTACGTTGGTTTAAGGTTTTGCATGGGTATACGAATTGAATTTTCCGTCTACGAATTAAAAAGAAGCGTAGTTATCACTTCAAAAAAGTTTGGGTTATCAAAATGAACCCACGTTGACGTGTGTGGGTTTTCAGATTAACCCGTTATAACGCGGCCAGAGATTTAGTAAGGCGTTATATTAGCATGACGTCATCACCGTGCATGAAGATAAAGTTTGACTGAACCAGTTCCGTAACTATCTTTTTAGTGAGGGAAAGGGAGGAAGGGGAAGGGGAAGAAAAATATCTCTACCCTTAACCTGAGGACCTTTTTCATTCACCCTTGTGCCGGTATCCTTGATCCTCAAAGCGGTATCCATGCATGTAAAACTTTAATTTTGCATTTCGGCACCCCTACGGCTGCAACCAGTGGGTGCATCTCCCCTCCCCCTCCCCCGGGCAGTTACGGCCCTGAAATGAACTGTAGTCAAAACAGAAAGGAACACTATTACAATTTCCTCTAACGTGTCATATGCCACAATGTTGATTTGGTGCATAGTCCACGTGAAACCTTACTGCTGTATTTTTTTTAATATTTTTTTTTTTTTTTTT
>JAHWFP010032161.1:0-18632 GCA_023313725.1 Lithobius niger
TTTAAGAGACAGCATTTAGTTTATTTCCATAACTCACTCAGTATTGCCAAGCCAGTATTACCTGCTGATGATGGGCAGTATCGTTTTACCTTGAAAATGAATGTTGGCCTTTTTTAAGAAAAACTGTATTTTGTACACTTGATAATGATTTAAAATTAAATCGAAAGTTGTGTTTTATTGTCTGACATTTGCACTTTCCTGGTTGTTTACCTGCACGTAGTTCTTGTTATCACTTATCTAATAAATCCTAAGGGACAATTAATAGTTGACTCTCAAAAGCCAAAAATGAAGTTGAAAATACTCATGGACCAAGCTTTTCAAAGTGAGTGTTCATATTGAAAATACAATGGCCGCCAGTGTCGGATTAGCCCAGCCTAGAATTCGGGGATCCACAAGGAGGCCCTGACTACAGAAGGTCCATCCTGTGGTGAGGGGCCGTCTTAAGTGAAAAAAAGCATATAAATGTGCACAATTCACACGCAATGCACACAATCGGGGTGTTAAATGGCTGATGAATTAGAAGCACCAGGCACCAAGGCTGATCAGTTACTGACAAGGTCCAAAGGTAATCAGAGTGACAGGTACCACGGCAGAATGGTTAGTGACAAGGCACGATGCTCTAAGGCTGACCAGTTAGTGACCAGGCCCCAAGTCGAATCAGTTAAAAAGACACGGCATCAGCCACCAAGGCTGATCAGTTAGTTTCAATGGAAGGTACTCAACAAAACATGCAACAGCTACTAAAGAGTTTATAGTAGTTTGGTTCCATTGCCCACCAGACTGTTTTTCGATAACTCTAGTGATGTTATATTTTTTTCTAGATCCATCACATAAAAATCAGTAAGTCCAAAAGTAGGTGAAACTTCGGATCTTGGTAACTATAATGAATTTATTATGACAAAAATGTGCAATCAAATTTACACTGCGTCACATTTTTTGGTTGCTTACTTCAAGAATGGGTAAAAATGTATACCAAAGTATGGGTAGGGGGCCTGGTCTAAATCCCGATAGCCGAAATCCCGACAATAAAAATCCCGATACCAAATTCCCGATAGTCAAAATGCCGACATATCAAAATCTTGACAGTCTAAACTCCTAAGGGTCAAAATCCCGACAGTCTAAATCCCGACGGGTTAAATTCCCGATAGTTGAAATTCCGACAACTAAAAAAGTAACTTAAACTTCTAATAATAATATGATTTTTTTTGTGTAAAAAAGCAGGGTTAAAAAAACGTATATCGCCGAATTTGCCTGTAATAAGTGCTTTGGAGCTGGGTAATTAGTGACAGGGAAGACCTGAAACAGAATACTTTCCACGTACTGCAACGAACAGTTTGATACTGCTCGACCAAAGCAATGCATTTTTCTGAGTAACAATTCTTTTAAAAATGCGATTTAAATAGAAACAATTTAACGGATTTCTTGCCGGTATTTTTAGCCAATGTATATTTTTAGCTTTCTGTTGGAGTTTGTAGCCAATGTGTATTATTAGTTTCATGTTGGAATTTTTGCCAAACGTCTACCATGTAAAAAAAAAATTAAAGATATTACTTATCGGTATTTTTACCAAATGCATATTTTTATCAAACGCATACCGTGATGTTACTCTTCGTAGGCTTAACTCAACTTTTTTTTGGTATGTTTTGAATCGTCTGCATTTTGAATTGTCGTGAATTTAACTGTCGAGATTTTGATTTGTCAGAATATAACCATCGGGATTTTGGTGTCTGTATTTCGACTTTCGGGACTCTGACTGTTAGGATTTTGAATCGGACCCCTGGGTAGTATTAAAATACAGTACATACATGTAAGAGCACTGAAATTTACTGCAGATGGATGTGTAAATGCCCATTATGTAATGATATATTGTAAACGTTTGAGGTGTACCTATATTATCCACTTAAATCGTGCTGGCGTAACTATCTCAGTTACAACATAAATGTGTAAACATTTTGATTAAGATAAGAACAGTTAGTGCTAGAGCGTTTAATTCCATTGCATAGGAAAGTAATTTAAATGCCGAATTAAGAATAGTGGACTGAATATTGTGACGAATCATGTTGAGGCCAGTCAGTATATGTTCGGGATAATTATGACTCCAATTAGGTAAGTTGTAGTGGAAAGATGGACCCATATGTCAAGTTCAGAAAATAGAATTATTATCATTGTTAAACTGTACTTTAATACGTTCAGCTTGTAAAAGTTAAAACGCTTTAATGTTTTCACTTGAAGTGGTTTGCCAAATTCTGCTGTGAAGCATAATTATGTCCACAAATGTCACACGGCCAAGTTGGTCTGGTATCTTTGGTACATGTCTTATGCTATGTCTCTGCAGAGCTTTACGATAAGGAAAACAAAAGCCACACTCGAAACACTTGAAATGTTCTGTATGAACATTGCTTTGCCTTTGTAGACCCTCACATCGGGCAAACCATTGATGACACATACCACCCTCAAAGGATCGATCTCGTCCAACAATCCTACAAAGTTTGAACCCACCTGAAAATAAAAGGTTTACATGTTAGTGCAACAAAATTCGTTGTGTGTGCTCTACAGCTACCAAAAATGATTGTTAATATGGAAAATATTATACTACTGTTTCTTTTTCGGCAAGAATTGAGATATTCTTGACAGATTCACACATCCATTTCTTATAATAATACAGTAGCAGTATAATATGCTTGCTTGAAGACCTCTTCATTAAACGATATTACAAAAATACAGTGAAGTTGCTGCAAAAGCAGAACATCGTTACTTTAGATGGTCTAAATTGTATTGCGTTACAATAGGATCAGTCTGTAAAAGATGACAGGGAATTTTATTCCCTGCCCACAATATTACCCTTGTTCTCCAAAATGCCTTGAAATCGCCACGCCAATATTGCTTTTGACGTTTTTATAACGTAAGCTGATTTCTTGTAAAAATGTGCAAAGCCTTTAAGCTACTTCACTTGAAAACTCATAATTTGTATTGTTAAATAATGCTTCTGTTTAATGAATCTGCTAACAATGCCAGTTGTGTCTGGCGACTCTGAACTGTTACACCCTTTTCTCTAACTGACTGAATGTGACGACAACAATGTTATATTCCCTTTTACAATTGTATTTGTATACTGCTATCAACACTTTGTATTGTACCCTCATACTATTGTAGCACAACGTTCTTACGCCCAGGCTTGCCTTTTTTCTCCTTTTCACCGTTTGTTTACTTTTTTCGTTGCTAAATTCTCCTGAACTAGAGGCCACGTTTTTTCTGGCTGGCCTGACTTTCAGTAAGCCTCGTCGCCATCTTGAACGCCATGTTAGGCCCACTAGGAATTCCTAAATGCAATCGACTTTCCTGTAAGCAATGAAGGCCCTCTTGAGGTTTTCAACGCTCCCAAGCTGCTTTTCACTACAAGTAAGGAGAATGTGCGTCACTTCTTTCCGTTCATGGGGACAGAATATTTTCGCAACCTTTTAAGTCCGATGTTTTTAGTCATTGAGACCCGTTATACTTGTATTCTGTATGAAGCCATTAGATCTTCTGAGTATCAGAAGAGTAGTTGACCGTAGTTATGGGCCATTCAACACTATTTTGGAAGATGGTGAAACGTAGAGAAGAGCCTGTGCGTGACTAGGTAGAGCACCCCCCCTCCCCCCAAAAAAAGAATCATTGAGCTAATAAACATAGAGATTCGGGTAAAAATATCGACTTGCATTCGCTGTATATAAGAGGCTAAAATTCCTCATTTCCGATGCATCCCCAGAGGCCTCTGTGTTAACTTCTCCCAATGTCTGGGTATGTAGGTTCGGTTCACTGGTTCTTCATCAATACTACAGGTACGTGGCTCAGGCATCCGTCCCTCCTTATTTTTATTTGTATTTGTTTTTTACGTTGCAAGTACGCACTTGTTTTACTATTTAATTCAATGTATGCTGCATCCTCGTTATTTTCTGTGCTTTGTAGGTAACCAAGACGCATGATCGTCGCCGAAATTAAATATAAAAATAAAAGGCCTAGTGACCAGAGGGGCCTTGGAAAATTCGTCATGGCGTAATTAAGTACTAACTACTTAAACTTGGGGTCCCCAATGGTATTATAATCTTGAAGTTTTAAAATCTATTTTTTTGGGTTAAAGCTTAGTTGCATCAAATAAATATCAAAAGTCTCAGCAAAAAAAACTTTATTGAGTACATGAGAAATACCATGAAATTGAAAAAAAATCGCCAATACTATTTTTTTATTTTTTTTATTTTGACTAACCTTATGTCAGCCGAAGCAATTAATGCTTGTATGGCCGAACTGGCTCAATTTTGAACATTACCAGATTTTTTTAGAGAAGAAGAAATCCGGTATTAGACAAAAAATTAACCCTTCCCGCAATGCATAAACTTCACATATTTTAGTTTTAACTTATTTGGCAACACTTCCGACGAAATACAAACATATGGGAAATATACTAAACTAGGTATAGGTAAACTAACTTTATTGAATATATAAGAAAATCTTAAAATGTGAAGAAAAAAACTCCAATACTAGTAGACAAAACATTAACCCTTCCCGCAATGCATAGAATACTTATATTTCAGTTTTATAGTATTTGGTAACACTTCCGACGAAATACAGAAATACAGTTGTGAAATATGCAAAAATGGGTACAAGCAAAACTAACTTTATTGAATACATAAGAAATACTTAAAATGTGAAGAAAGAAACTCCGATACCATTAGACAAAACATTAATCCTTTCCACAATGTACAGACTGCGTATATTTTAGTTTTTAAGCTATTTGGTAACACTTCCGACGAAATATGGACATAGAGTAGCTTATGGTTGTAAAACATACCAAAATAGGAATAGGCAAACCTAACTTTGTTGAGTACATGCGAAATATTTAAAATTGAAAACAAAATCCCCAATATTATTAGGCAAAGGAGACGTTCAAGTAATATGTCATCAGGAACGGGGAGGGGGTTCACCAGCTGATGGTGATTGATGACGAGGGGGGAGGGGGTGGCCAGTTAATGACGTAAGCAGCGTTATCACAGTAAAAGGATGAAATATGCAAAAAAAGTTCTTAAAAGCACAGGGAAATACATACAAAACACCCCCTCTTAGAAAGGGGACAAGTTAGAAATGACATAGGGGGGGTTGAGTAATTGATGACAATCGATGTCATCAAGAAATTGGCCAATCAAGAAATGGCCAATTTCTTGATGACATAATACTTGAACGGTCCTAAAACGTTAATCCTTCCTGCAACACATAGACTACATAAATTACAGTTATAAGCTATTCAATAACACTTCCGATGAAATACAGACATACAGTAGTTCATGGTTATGAAATATACCAACACAGGTTTTGTTACCGTGCTTAGTACAGATTTTAAACATGAAAGGTTTTTTTACAAAATGTAGAAAACTCAATAATAATAGATACCCAGCTAGTAGCTGTAACTCATTGTAGAAAAGAAGATCCAGTATGAAAGGTTTATTACAATTACAAGCAAATACTCATTTAAAACGGTAGTGATACGTAAAAACATCATTAATACTAGATTCTTCTGTCTAGTTACGACAACGTTATTTGATCTGTTATTTAGTGGGACAGGGTTGAATGCTAAATTCACACTGATTTGTCGAAGTTGTTCTGATAAGAAAGGCACTTTCCAAATAATATTTTAGCATTTTCCTTTTCCTGATTTCGTCTTAAGGGGATAGTTTTTTTTAAGGATCACAAAGAGAATTTTATTAAGGATTTCACAGTTTTAATAATTAGTTTGACGAATGAGATTCACCAATCTTAAACCTAATCTACTAGTCTTTGTGGTATTTAGTGCTATCGCATGATTGCATTAACAGAGTTTGTGAAAATTCCTTAACTTGATCTGTTACTTAATGGTACTGGGTTTGATGCTAAATATGAAAGGTGAAATGGATACCAACATGGGGAACAGACAACAGTTTGTTATTAAGATCAGTTTGTTTTTAAGATCATCCTTAATAGGAATGAAAACAAAACAAATCACACAAAAATCTAAGATGCTGCTGATTTATTTTTAAATCAGTTTCCCTTGATCAACGTTCACCCAAAGAACCCGGCTCCCACTGGAGAGCTCGCCCCTCATCCCAAAGTTTTGGAGCCAACGTTTCTTATCACCCTCTGGATCCAACTATCCCCAGTCCATCTTTACCCTTTCCCCATCCAATAAAAATGTAAACAGCAAATAGCAAATAAAGCAAACCAAAGTTATGTTCGTAAGCCATCTGTATTAAACAAAGAACTGAAGCCACAAGTCTAATTTAATTAAAATACCCTTATTTGCATAATTGTCAGTTTCATAACGCAAGTACGGCTTTCATGGATGTACACTACCAGATTGTTATTAAGTCAATATGACTTCTTGTAGCAAACAAAAATAGTCTTTTGGTAGACACTGTCACCTACCAACACACAAGCAGTAACGTGATCGGGAACAAGTTTTCATTAAAAGGTAGTAAGGCTCTTGCTGTAGCAGACAAAGCTCAGCCATCTCTGGCTGGCGTTCTACCATTACTGGCAAACGACCTGATCTGGCAAACCAACTGACCGAATCAAATTACATGTCAGCACTTACAATTTTACATGAAAGATAAATAAAACCAGATATAAATTAGACCATTCACTCTAGGTGGCAGTAATCCAACCAGTAATCAGTAATCCAGTATGTCCCACTTCTACGGCACGAACTTTTAATTCAGGGTAACAAGATCATTTAAAATAAGGCTGGGCTTATGATTATCAGCCTCATCCGTGTAGGCCAGAATTTTTCAACAGATGACCAAAATATTTAGATCTAAAAAAAAATTATAACACAAAACAAATTTAGGAAATATTAAATATTCAGCATATCAGAAGAACAGAGCTTCATTAATTATTTTACGTTATGCAATTTTAAAGAAAGAGCATATCAGACGAACATAGCTTTAGGAAATGTTAAGGAACCAGCATATCAGAAGAACAGAGCTTCATTTGATATTTAACGTTGGGCTATGTTAAAGTAGCAGCATATCATAAAAACAGCTATTCATTAATTATTTTAAGTAACTCAAGATACCAATACACTACAATTCAAGAGCTAAGAATGTTTCCTCTTCGTATGAACTTGAAGGCTTTGACGAGAATACAAAACATGGCCACAAATAGGACAAGGCCACGGTCGACGTTGTTTCTTTGGGATGTGAATCAATTTGTGTTCCTCCAGGCTATGAGCAGAACTACAGCATCTGCCACACGTCAGACACATGAAACGAACCGTATGCATGTTGCTGTGTAATCCCAGGGCGTTGCGAGTACGGAAAGTTTGACCACAGATGTCACATGTCCTATCTTTACCTAACCGAGTCACTGCACCTACGTAGGAAAAAATAAATAAGTCAGTGCGTACGAAATTCTACACTTTCCAATATTTTTTTTTGGTTCTATTTGCTATCACTCTCTTTGTGCATAATGTATGTGAATTCCTGAATTCATTGATCCATAAACACCGTTATGTACGTACTTAATGACTCAAAAATGTAGAATCAAAAATGTGACCAACAATTCTTACATTTTTTTAAAATCCATAACTAATTATAGACATTTACAATATAGACATTTACAAATAAAAATTTATGCGTTTAATGGACGAACCAGCAATTGATTGATTAATGTTCGTCATATTACTTTACAACCATGCTCCCACCTCATGGATTCATCCTACAGACTCCTTTTTAGTTTTCAATGCTAAAATTGAATCAGTAGTATGAGTGAAGCGACTGGTGAAGACTGTATGCTCTTTCACTTTGCTCCACAGTATCACATACCCATACAAAGCAAAGCAAAACAAAGATGGAAGACCAAAACAGGCAATTTACCAACTTACGCTGAAAGTAAATAGAACTTCGATCTTAGACTGTAAACACAATTTGCAAGTCAACTACTGCTAAAAGGAATGGCAAATATCGCTTGGTGATATTGTCATTTTATATTTGCTACTGTACTGGTTTCATCTGAATATTGCTTGGAGCATGTCAATCACTGCTTATCGTTTAATATGCTGTGGTACATTATTCTTTTTATCCACTCGTATATCAGACCACTCGTATATCACACTTATTAGTTTAATAATATCCAACGCAGGCAGAGAATTTAAGAAAGAATCCCTGCAAGGGTAGTTGGTTTGGTGTCGAAATAATGTCGAAATTGTTGCTTAAACTGTGTTATGTATAGAGGGCTCATGTTCGTTTGTTGTCTATTGAATCCTTTTTTTTTGGCGTTGTACTGATGATGATCAGTATAAAGTTTACAAATTTTACTAGACAATTTCAGTGCTGTAATGCTTTTACGTGTCAAGCAGGGATTTTTTCTTAAATATATTTTAACGATGATCGGTGCTCCATCCTGTGACGATGTATCTGTAGGCCTACGTCTTTATCTCGGTTAGTTTTGTACCAACTGTCCGATTATTCCATATTTTGCTCATGCCTTCTTTACCGTACGATTTGATAATTTAAGTTTGTAAATCAATACAATTCAGTGAGAAGTTTATGGGATTTTCAGTCTCGGTTGAAAAAACTCATCTTATATCACGAAACTAAAAATGGTTTAATAATTAGTGAGGGATATAATTCAGAAATGAATAAACAACTAAAAGACTTGACACATAAAGTGGCACGTATGGGCATGCAGGTCACATATTTCTCTTAATATTTGAAGACCATTGTAACACAAATTCAACTCAATGTCAATCAAACATACGAGTCTTTGCAACCTTTTTATTATAAACGAATCACACAGCTTATACTACCTCAGCATTATTTTACAGTTCATATAGATTAACTATGGTAAAATCCACCCACATTAGTCAGTGGAGAAAGTGTTAGCGACGCGACCAAAGCCTGCTTACCACTGATCTGTTTGTATTCATCCGCGAGCTCCAACTCAAACAATGATGTAAAAATAGCATAACAATATATTTGCGCGAACATTTTTGTTGCTAATAATTTCACATTTTTTAGTCAGTGTTACCCTATAGCATTTCTTTATTGTTAATACATTTATTATTTAATGCTTAATAGTGTGTGTTATTTCTGCATTACCAAATTTTATTAAACAGTAATGATTTCTCTTTTCAAAAATGTTCCTGAAAAGAGCCGTATTGGTTTGGCCTGGTTTGGCCTTTAAAAAGTCCGTTTTAAAGGAGCGTTAGAAGCAGGTGGGGTATGGAGGAGGGGGGGGGGGAATAACAAACTGTAACGAGTGTCTTATTTCAATCCTTACGTGACGCTTTCAAGTCAAAGTTGTCAAACTTTCCGAAACTCTTCACAGTCAAGCCTGTCCAAACACTGATTTCGTATGGCCAGCATTAACACACGTTTCCTCCAATAATGAATGTTCTTCCCCCTCCCCCTAAATAAAAAAACCAATAACCTATCGCCTCGTTCAATGACGTTCGGTGTGACGCTGACGTTTACGAAAAGCAAACTGCAAATCCGGAGTGATTCGTCTCATTGTCGTCCGTGAGAAATTGGTACAGAATCGTATTCGTTTACGGCACGTGTCACTTTTCAACAGTTGCAATGTCGTCATGTCGACAAAAATCATGAACATTTTCCGAATTTCTGAAAGCGTAAATTAGTCGCATTTTTACGTACTGCACGTGTGTCCGTGCATTGCAGCAAGGCTGTCGATTAAATAACGGTTGTGATCATCTGTTTCATACCGTCAATTAATGCACACAGTTCACGGTTCGTAGTATCAACAGCATTACTGCAGCCAAGCCTGCATGTCCGCTTTACGTTAAATCTTAATTGATATTTTTTCCTCCTTCACAGAATGTTATGAAGCGTTCGTTTGCGTGGCGCAGTCAAACACCTAAAACTTACTCTGAATTCTGTTCTGCAACGAACGCTGCCCAGCAATCGTGGTTCTTTTGCAAATCGACGAATAGATCTCTTTTGATCATATTGGCGCGGTTGGCTGTAGACATTCATTACAGTTTGCTTTTGGGAACTCGAAAGGCCCCTGCAGAAGCCATCGATTGAGCTATTGTAGTCATCGCCGCCATCTTGGAACTACTTCCGTTTGGAAAACAAGAGGCTGTCAAAGTTCGTGATCTGCTAAAAAATGCTAATCGACTACTTGTTTGTGTTTCATGAGAATTATGTATGGCCAAGTACCGTATCTGAATAGTTTCTGACATCGTTTATCCCTAAACGTTTTGGTTGATGCTGGGAAAACACGTACTACGTTAAGCCTAACGTCGTAATACAATTTCAACGCAAGCGTGAAGAGGGTCTATCGCATCGCTAACTCTCTCTCCACTGACTAATGTGAGTGGATTTTACCATAGCTGTCTCCCTACCCACCCCCGCATAGCCAGTTCCCGCATACCTGAGCGAAATACTGTAGTGGGTAGTATGGAATCGAAAGGGTGCCGCCTGCCCCTTGCCTCCTCCTCCAGACTCCCCTGCGGCCTATCCACTTATATTCTGCCATAGTCTGGTCAGATTTCCCCCATCCCCCCCCCCCCCTGTGTAACCCCTTTCCCGCCCAGCACCACCTGCCCCCCCCCTCCTCCCCCCGGACCCGGATTTCCCTATTGTGTGGTCTGAATATCCCAACCCTGCTTCCCCTCCCTTTGAACCCCTGCTGATTTGTTTTGTTATGGAAGTTAATTTTTTTTTTCAATGGAGGGCGCTCAATTGCTCGTTTCTCCGTTCTGATACCAAGCTCAATGAACCCAACAATGGTCGTGCATGGAGTGATTGCTTTTAACCAACTTTGAAACTCTTCAAGTCGGCTAAAAGAGCTAGCATTTAAAGCAGTATTTCGATTGTTACTGATTGTTACAGGCCCCATCCGTTTCTTTGACATTGTCGGTCGCTCGCCCTCTTTCATTATACATCCTCTTTCATTGTAGTGCATAATGATGAATTTGCTTGCCCAACCTAATCGTATTATATATATAGATTTGTGGTTCTCTTGTGTTTCTTAAGTCCAATGTGTGAAGTAGATTTATATACACAAAGATGGCACGTCCGGGTATTAACGTTCCCGTAGAGGAATCCAGCAATGAGCTTGAAGGGCACTGGGCGAATTGCAAGTCTTGCCACAATTGTCACACTTGTATTTTCCCAAATGGAAGAGAGATGTTTTTTTAGGTTCCCGAGTGCACGGAAATGACATTCCCCACATCCATCTTCAACCGTCCGATTAAGTTGTGCAATAAAATGTTACACTGTCAAGACATCCAAAGTAAAAATGTTATCGTTTTAATAAAGTTCTTTAAAACCAGACAAATAAAATTACTCATCAAGTGTAGGATGAAGCATGCTGACAAATTTATTAGGAAATTTTTATTACGAAAGTGATTTCAGTATCACTTTGCGAAATACTACACAAGAATATACTAGCTAACTGATAACATACTCGTTACAACATAAAAAAAAACAACTTCAAATATGTAATGTCTCAAGCTTCACAAGTTCATAAAACTTTAGGAGGTAGTTTCTACAAGAATCTTTGAGCATATGACAATAGCATTTGCTGCTCCCATCTTAGTTTTTTTCTACTGATTCTTGTAATGGTTTCAGTCCCTCATTTTTTTGCACAGTATATCTTGCTTACTTCTTGGACTCAGTTCATTCATTGTCACAATTGGTTGATGACAATACTTTTTTGTTTCACGTGTGGTTCTCAGTTCTTCCATCGCTCTAATTAAACTTACCTACCAACCTAAAAAAAACTATTCCAAGACGGAAACCAAGTCGGAATCTTAACACCTGCGGTTGCAGTCTTTCTTCTCAGTAAGAACCTTTCAGTTTAATTCACTTCCTTAATTCAGTTCAGGGCATGTTAGCATTAGCAGGAATGGGATACGAAAATCTAACACACCTGTGTTACAATATTTTTTCAATAAGAGTTTTTTTTTCATCCACAGTGCACACTTTTAAAATCTAGCCTAATTAACGCATCGTGCAACGTGGCTTATCAACTCTTGCTGAGATGGGAAAAAGTGGCCGCAATTACGACACCTAAAGTTACGGTGCTTTTCCACTCGATCTTGAGCATGTGACATTTTAGTGTGCTTCCTTAGTGTTGCTGCACTTTCAGCACAATAACCACATATGGTGCACATGTAACGCTTGGAATGCACATTCATGTGGTGGTAAAGTGATGATTTGAAACTGAACACCTTAGTACACAGGAAGCAAGGGTGACTTCTAACAGTGGTGAAACCTGCAATAAAATAATAATAATAATAATAAATGTTTATTACCAAAAAAGAAAAGGTAATGGGAGCCGGAAGGGATGAGGGAATCATGCCACTAACACCGGTCCCTCAATGTTAAAGACAGGACAAAACACACATACACACACAGAAAAAAAAAACAGTATACAGAATCAATTAAAAACATCCCATGCAACATATTGCACTTCCAGCATTTAAAAACATTTTAAGTATTTCGAGAGGTCCACTTTTTTTAGCCCTCTTTTAAACATACGGAGACTTGTCGACCCCACTAGCTCAGATGACAGGCCATTCCACGGTGTCACAACACGATTAGAAAAAAAATACTTGGTGCAGTCTCTCCTTACACAATTGACAGCAAGTTTGAATGGGTGACCCCTGGTGTAAACATTTCCACGAACAGAGAAGAAAGCATCCGGATCTGCGTCAACAAGCCCGCGCAAAATTGAGAAGGTAAGGCACAGGTCTGCCTGCAGGCGTCGAAGCTCTAAGGACTCGAGGCCAAGGCATAAGAGGCGCCGTTCATATGGAACATCACGCATACCCGGTAAGTATTTTGTGAAGGTGCGCTGGACTGATTCCACCAGATTGATATCCTTTATTAGGTGGGGGGACCAGACTTGGCTGGCATACTCAACAATTGGGCGTACATAAATCTTAAATGCCAATACCAGAGTCCCCACATGCCCAGACACGAAGCACTTTCTGATCAGATAACTGATCCTCTTTGCTTTAGACGCAACAATGCTGCAGTGGGTAGAAAATTTTAGATTATAAGTTAAGTTGACACCAAGATCTTTAATTTCATATTTACAGTCAATAATTAAATTATGCAAAGTATAAGTGGTGGTACGCGATGAATTTCCAAGAGGTAAAACTTTACATTTTTGGGCATTTATGGGGAGCTGCCACCTACATGACCATTCGTTTAAAAGATCCACGGCATACTGCATTGTACAGTGATCATCAGGAGTTGCAATAGTGCTATACAGCTTGACATCGTCAGCAAATTTTGGAAGTTTCACAATGCCGATTTTCGGGGTAAGGTCAGAAATAAAAAGAAGAAAAAGCAGTGGACCTAATACCGGCCCTGAGGCACGCCACTGGTCACCATTAGTTCATCAGAGGTGGAGTTCCCTAGTGATACAACCTGGGATCTAAGGTTAAGGAAATCCTTAATCCACTCAAATGGTGGTCCATCAATACCCATCAATCTGAGTTTCGTAAGTAACTTAGAGTGGACAACCGAGTCAAATGCCTTAGCGAAGTCAATACACACGACATCCACCGGGACACCAAACTCGAGAGCTTTTGTCCAATTTTTTTGTAAAATAAAAACTGTGTTATACAGAATAAGAAGCAGAGGAGCACTAAGAAGCTGGCGGGTTGGGGGGGGGGGAGTGAATAGAGCTGCCGATCTAAAAGAGGGCATTAAAACGTGCAAAATAAAACAGCTGTTCTTTTGGCATATTTTGGCACCCGTTTTAGATCAGTGTTCCCGTCCACCACCGATACGTAGAAAAGTATGTTAACATTTTAAGCTCTTTTTTTTGGTACGAGAACAACACTTGAAAATGAATAACGAATTAAAATTAACCCGTTTTCCCTAAATACGTTGTATAATATATAATGATAAGATGAGCTAAATTCTAACAAAGTGAGAGAATCTATTTCAGGCATCAAAACAGTTACGCTCATTACGTAACGCTTTTATTATGAAAGAAAATGCAGCTTTCTTCTTTGTCGTTTGCAACATCCCTGTATTGGATCTCTTATGGGAAAGATGTGTATATTTTGAATATTATTAGATGCTTGCATTTTTAATACCCATGTAAACCTAATGTATACTTATGGTATAGGTTATGTACACCAAGGCATAGAAGAGGGTACACACGTATACTTTGAGTGCAAATACACCTAAATGGGACCTTGGGTATATCTTTGTCGACCTATGTGTTTATCCTGTACACATGAAAGCAAAAAAGAAATAAAAGCATAAATATATTTCAGGTTTGACATTTTACAGAGAAAACTGGAAATAAAAGTCTTGTCACATCACAGTTTATGAGGTATGCGAAAGCTGAAAGTGTTACTGTTCTTCCACATTCCCAGTGGGTGCAGTTGTCTTTTCTTTCTTTCTCAGATTAGTGTATCTTGTAATCAGAAATGGCCAGTCTTTTATCCTGGCTATTCACTTCGTGTACCCTTTACCTTATGATTTATTGTATATTTATTACGTCACTTCAGGCATAGTGATATACACTACAGACTATGATTGAGTGCTGATATATACATACACTAAATGCTCCTACTTTACAAAACAACCTTATTTGCCAATATGAAAATTTAGTATTTTATTAGTTAGTCACACTTCACATATCACACACTTCACTTCACACATTTTTAAACTCAGAGTACGCATAATAATCATCAGTAAAATAACTCCAGATAAACATATTACGCACGAGGGAATATTTCGTCATTGATTTTCCCATTTGACTGGCATGGCATAAGGAAATTAGGATATTAATCAGTGACACTCACTTTATGAATGCCATGTTTGAGTTCCGCATGCATTTGAATCCTTTTCGTGAAGTTCACTGGTGGCCACAAATGTCACAAATCAATAACTTTCTTTTTTTCTTTAGGAACGTGTGAAAAGACATGATCACAGAGAGCACTCTGAGAGTTTAAACATTTGCTACATGTGCGACATCTGAATCTTCTAGTGTGCACGTTATAGTTTTTCAGACCCGATGACTAGAGGTTGAATTGCTGGCCACAAATGTTGCATGGAAATTTGCCATCAAGCATTCTAGGAATGTACCCTACAACTGGAAAAGACGTACAGCTATCGTAACTCCTGTAATATAATGAAACTACGGATATGTAATATTACACTAGCCATCAATGAAACAGCAGAATTTTTCGTCTATCCATGGGAACATCTTCTATGAACACTACTAGAACATTCAACAAAGGGTTCAAAGGGTTTAACCCTTACAACCGTTACATTTAAACAATGCAGCAATGCAGTACTGTTGCTTAGGAGGAGGATAAAGAGGGACATTAGTCCTTCCCAACACCCGAGGTAAAGAGTAAAATTGGGAAAGCAATATCAATTTTTCCTAAGGACTTCGTTTTCTTTCGTTGTTTGTCTTTAAGTACAGTAACCTTTGTTTAAACTATAATGTTGCTTATCAATTCTGATTCATTCAGCAAGCCAAGTGACCTCCCATCCAAAACATACGAAAACTTTACACTGCAGGTAAAACACACTAGGAAGTTGGTGCAATTAAGTAAATTTCTCAAAATACTCTTGCTATAAATCTGAAAGGGATCGACATTACTGAAAATGTGTTATCTTTCGGCCCCATTTTAGTTTCCTTTGCCCAACCCAAATAAAATTCCTGGTTCGCTACAGTCGCTGCTGACCTCTGTTAACAAAATAATGAATAAAACTTGCATTAGTTTGGAGTTGTGACCTCCGCTTTATATTTGGTGATTAGTAACCATGTGCATACTCAGTTTACAACTCGCATTTAAAGTTTCGTTTTTAAAAATCCTTACATGTTTCATTGTGCACAATTCACGTTAAATCTATTATCGACTTCAGCAACTCTGCTTGCTAATAAGAAAAAGACTATTAATCTGTATTTAAAAATAATCAGAACTCTGTTAAAACATGGTAACTGATGAAAACTGATTCTGTTAAGTACAACTTGGAACAAAAAAAATCAACAATACCATTAAAAAGCCTTATAATGATCGTCATAATACTTATTAATAACTGGACAGTGGTTCAGAAACTTCCAGCTAAGAGCACAAAGGAACAAAACCTTCATTAACATAACCTTTTACACGTAGAACCAAATAGAATCACATATTAAAACTAAAGAAACTGTACACGTTACAATGAATATAATACTCCAAACGCATAAGAGCACTGTTGGAGCACTTCCTAACTCTATAAAACAACCACAACTATTTCTATCACATACTGTTCATATGAAGGACAGTCTTGAAGTAATAGCAAGAACCTCATTTAAGAATTTCTAAGTCAGCTTGCATGAGAACAGATGTGAGAAATATTACAAAAAAGCTGTTTCCTCTGTAACAATCAAGATGGCGTGAGGAATAATAGGAATACCAGGTGCACTGTTGGAGGTTAACATGTTATGACGTAGTTGGACATTGTTGCTTAAGATTTTTTAGGTTGCCATATTAAAGATGTAATATTAAATATCTTTGCAACACACTACACATCGACAATGACCGAGGGTACCGGAGGTTTTTTACGTCGCTTCATCTTACGTCGACGTAGCTTATGTCGATGTAGTGCTTAGAGCGCTTTAAGAACCCCCGTGTACCTACCTAAACCCACTTTCAAGTCGCTTTATCTCAAACCACCTCGATACGTCGACGTAAGGAGTTGAAGCGCTTTCACAACCTACGTGTACCCACCTAAAACCCATTTTCTACGTCGCTCTAAGGATTGCTTCCCTTTGATTGGTTAAAATGAGCGCGCTGAAACGTCACGAAACTAGGACGGCAACCTGTCACTTCGTTAAAACGAAGTCGAAAGCCAGCCTGCGGAATGGGGACTTGGCAATAAAGAGGGGTTTCCTTGATGGGGGGATTAGATAAACGCGACGCAGGAACCCCCGCTGTCGTTTTAACTCACTCCAACTACAACCTCCGTGTAACCACCTCTCTCCTAAAGCGATGTGAGTTCAAGTCGACGTAAGATAAAGCGTCGTAAGATGAAGCGACATAAGAAACCTACGTGTACCCTCGGTCCATGTATCAAACATGGCTGCTCTCAAGTTGTTCTCATAACATAATTGGGTCGGTAATCTAAAGCCTTGAAAGCAGCAATATTTAATGCATTGTCAATGTGTAGTATGTTAAAGATATTAAATATTACATCTTTTTAATAGGTAGATATTCATAGATGGTTTTATACGTCGAGGACACAAATGCGCTCAGCAAGAAAATATCTGTCAGAGGATTGGATGAACTATCAGGTATGCACTATGTCTTCTTGCTAGATCACTTATAAATAAGCACAATTGATTGGCCACATTACGAAGGCAGTACCTTCTTGCGATGGCCATGTTTGACTTCTATGTGAGTTTGAATGCCTCGTCGAGATGTGCACTTGTGGCCGCATATATCACATACTAATAACTTCCTTTGTTCTTTTGGCACATGCGACATCATGTGATCGTTTAGCGCACTTTGGAAATTCAAACATTTGCCACATATAGTGCATCGAAATCGTCCTGTGTGCACTTTAACGTGATTCACAAGTGAAGAATACAGAGTAAAATATTGGCCACAGAAGTCACAAACAAACTTGCCATCAGTCGTGGTTTTTGCCTCGTAACCTATGGAAAAAATGAAAAAATGTTAGTGCAAAACCAAACGCAACTAAGAAGGAAAAGGTACTGAAAAAAAAGACATTCAAAAAATTTAAAAATTATATTACTTCTTTCAATGAAAGCACAGGCCAACTAACACTGTACACACAGGATAAAGAAATATGCAATGGGCTACTGAAATTATGCAATGGGCTAAGTTGTTCTCACTAAGTACAACATTGCAGCAGTGGAAAAGAAATTGAACCAATCTACTATTTCATTTGTATGGCTCAGTCCTAGATTTGCGAAGGTGTCCAGTATTAGCGTGTAGCTAAAACAAGACCATGTTTTTATTTCGGTGTATTACTTATTGTATTAAGTATTGCTTATCATATTAAGTGCCACTTCCAATGTTAATGATTTCTTGCTTACTGACAGGCCCAAACGAATCACATTGCTTTGTAAGATTTAGACCCTATCTACAATAAACTGGTGTCATTTTGTATGTAAAGAGTATATGTGCACTAGAAGCTTTGTAGAAAGTACGTTCAGAAATGAACAAAACAAGCTGTGTTTATCTTCTTTCTGGGAAAAGTAGGACAAGGAGAATGAGTGGGTTTATTGTGTATAGGAGAAAGCATAAAAAAAAAACACAGATTTTAACCTTTCACAACCAACAAATGCCCAGAATATCTGAAATTTATTAACCATGCATGGTACATTGCTGTTTAATCTTGACGTTCTGAAGCAGTGGTAATATAGTAACATGTAAATGACGGTAAATTGTTCTTAACACCACTCTTGAAGGCTCGCAACAATTGTATTTATCACTGCTGCAACACAATTCAGCAACTCTAATACAAAACAAAATTAAAAGTAAAAATGGAGAAAAAAATTTACTAACGTGCCCAAATTGTAAATTAGAAAATTTTAACATATTTATCATACATATTACATTATGTGTGTCGAAAAACGAAATACAAAGAAAACATAAAAGTACTACACAAAAC
>JAHWFP010032162.1:14200-29872 GCA_023313725.1 Lithobius niger
ATACTGACCGATTTTGTGCCATTCGTCGCAGTCTTTGACAATTTCACCGTTTCCATAACGACGGATTTTTAATCTTTCATGCTCTGTATGTATTTTCCACACATACATTTACATGCATACATTTACTTGTGGTCCTTCCTCGCTCGTGCTGCCGCGCTCGCTGCGGCTACATGCGTATAGCTCAGAAACTGCTACTAACTAATGAGAAACGCATTCTGTGTAGGTCTCTAGGCTGATTCTGTGACGGCCTGGCCCTGGGAGATAACATTGGGACAGGTCATCACTAGTTGCGGCCCCTAAGGCAGCTTCTCTATTAAACTGACAGGTGCAATATAGTGGTAAACTGGTACCGTATTGCGTGGTAAATAAACTCTATGGTACTAAAACCTCCCGCACCTATAAATAGGCAGGTTTACGCGCCGTCGAGGAGCAGTCGCCCCACACACACGACGGTGTGTGGACGTGGCTGAGGCAACAGCGAGAATTACCTAGACAAAACGACGTATAATCAGCTGCTTGAAGAAGCCGTGGAGAGGCATCCGAAACGGCGTCAAAGGGCTGACCTAGTCCGGTACGCCACTCCTGTGACGGCAGAGGGACGGCATGGGGTGGCGTAAACTGGAACCTAAACAACGAACACTTGTCGACTCGGTCATTCCCAACCCAAAGCACATCCCGTACCGTTACAATTCTAAGGACATTATGGTAAACAGCGATTGTGGCATAGTGATGGAAGTAATTTTTAGGATGGGGAGGGTGGATGGAAGATCCTGGAATATGTGAAAGATACGGGGGAAATGATTTGAACCCGTAAGTCACTCATTAAAGTTACACGCCTCTAAGTTGGCTTTTCTGTAGGATTCATTTTTGCAACATTAGTTCAAACGCGTGTGAATGGTGCAAAGGCTTTTATTTTCCTGTTCTTTTTTCCCCATGTAGGAGACGGGTTTGCTACACTTACTGAGGTGTATGTAAATATTGCAAAGGCTACATACACGCAGGATGCACGAAAACATAGAGAGGTTATATCGTTTAACTTACCAAAACTGTCCTGAAACAAGCTTGGAAAAAAAAATAAAACGATTGAATTGTTGGAAAATGTGTAAAAAATTCGTGCCTTAGTGCACAGAATTTAAAAGGACATACCTTCTCACTATATTCGAGCATCCGGCACAAAGTAGCTTTTACAACATTTACATAGGTTAGAGCGAATGTAGCAAAACAGGTTCTCACGAGGGAAAAAATAGTAAAATGATTTCCTTTGCAACATTTGCACACGTCTAAAGTAATGTTGCAAAACAAAACTGAGCATACAGGAAAACCAACCGGAAGAAATATACCTTTAACTATCGACACGTGAGACCTAAGGACTTGATTATTTGTTCAACTATACGACCAGCGCATCGCAAGGCTGCCACCAATGTGAAAAGTGTGAAAAAATATGGGGGAAAAATGAGAATTGTGAGAAAAAAAATTAAAATGTGTGAAGTAAAATTTTGTAAAAAAAACTGTTGCACCCCGGTGGCAGCCCTGGCGTCGTAAGCTGGTGGCAAGTGTAAGACTTGCAGGGATGAGATTCTTCATCTTTTAGGCGGAGGGATGAGATTCTTCCGATATTAGGTAGATTTTTCTTTTGTTGGGGCATTGCAAATCACCTAAAAATACATTAAAACATCCCAAAAAACCTACAAATTAACCTTTTTCTACTTTATCACTCGGAGTGACTCTTATCCCCTGATAAGTGGAGCGAAAGCACACCCACTAAACCATGCGCAATGGCTGTCTACCGTGACGTCACCATGAGTTAGCCAATCACGAACGAGAACAACGGCTGTTTGGCCATCTGATTGGACTAGCCCAGTCACGTGTTATGCACGTCACAGCAAACTGCCATGGCGCATGGTATAGTCCGGTGAGGGGTTAAAAGTCGTAGCTTCCTTCCCGCTTTTGTGGTTTCGGGATATTTTCCCCATTACACCGTAATCGAAATTTTCGATTCTGCCCTTCCTTAGTAATCATGTTTACACATTAATTCATGCTTTCTTGTTCGATGCTTGATACGATGCCGTAAATAAAAAAAAAATAAATTAAGGAAGAGCCAAAAAAAATCCGGGCGTGTACGTACTTATCTCCCATTACTTGATGTTGATTTCATAGGCGCGACCTTTGGGGGCAGCCGGAGGCGGAGAACAGGGATAATTCATTGCCCGAGGCTCGTAAATAATTTATGTTTCTATGAATCACTAGTTTGGTTTACGGGCAAGCATGCAGCTTACAAGTAAATAATATTAATAAAAATATATTAGAAAAAGAGAGAGAGGAAAAAATGTGCCTTATTATGCGATGCCATTAATTATTCAGCGAAATTGTGCCGCTAAAGATGCAACTGGAAAAGGTCTGATTACTGCGAAACCAGAGAGCGTAACATTGAGTTTATAAAGCATTTTGGCTGGCTGGCGCAAACCCATTTATTTTATTTTTATTTTTATTTTTTTTAAAGATGCCAGCGAGAGGAGAGGAAGTTGGCGGTTTGGCGTTAAGGATGATGAAGAGTCTACCTAGCTTTTGAAATAATAAATAAGAGTTGTAGGAATTAAAGGGAATTTCGACAAGTTACATGTGGTTGGGCTGGTTACATCGAAAACTTTGATTACGATACGTCGGAGAGCAATATGAATATAATTAATATTGTCTTGTTAATTTTTTTAATTTTATTATATTTTATTATACTTCTGATTTTTTTTGTGAATCTTTTTTTATTTTTTATTCGGTGAATTAAGCTAAAAAAGAAGAAAAATTATAATAGTGTTGCGTTAGGTTTCTTTCTGCACCAAATAGGGCAACTCCCCTCTCATTAAAAAAAAAATACTCCTCTTGTAGAGGAATAGACAATTCTTTAGCACCATGGCTTATTGAGAACAATTTTTTTCTTTTCTTTTTTTTAATTGCGCTACATCTATTGTTTTAATTTAACATAGTGAGAATAGTTCAGTGTCCTGGAGGCGATACTTGCGATATTGTCGTTCAGACCACTGCTCTACAGCTTTGTTTAGTAAAACTTTTGCTACCAATACCGACAAAACCGTATATCCGATAGAGAAATATTGCTAAATAGCCTAACTTTCGATTTACAAGGATTTTTGCGATTTTTAGCTGCTTTGAATATTCCTAAACACAAAACTATTGTGCGGAGTTTGTGCCTGTAGTATTTTTTTTTATGAGCGAAGCGGGATAATCCCGTCCTAGTATTAACTAACTTCAGATCTGTTAGCAAGGGTATACACAGAACGAAGCTTTTTTTCTAATTCGACGTTGTCAAAGGATATTATCCAAGATACTCCGATATAGGAAGTAGGAACAGGGTTTAAATTTTGGTTAAATTGTGATTTAAATCTCTTGATTTTTAAAAACACAGTATTGATTTTTAATCAAACATGTGCAAAAAAAAAATGCTAAAACTTGCCACAAAAAAGAAAACAAAAATATGTATTGAAATTGTGTTTTCATTGTACCGTATGCTGAAATTGTATGCTGAAATTGTTCATTGAACTAGCACACTTCAGATAGGAAGATTCCCTCTCCACAGTTGATCAGTCCCAATTGGTAATCCGTCTAAAGTTCCCGTTAAATTTAAGGGGGGGGGGGGGAAGCCAAGGAAGAGAAAGTCACAGCCTAAGGAGAACAATGCGGCAAAAAAAAAAAAAACGAAGGGAAAAACGTTTCTTGGTGAAACGTACTTTGCCTGCCTGGTGAAATTAGAGCCAAGGAAACTAACTTAACCTACAGCAAAACTAAATAATAAAAATAAAACGACAACAATTGAGCTTTTTTCCGCAGCTTTTTTCCTTCGGCTGTTTTTTTTTTCAGGCTGTTTTCAAGTGGCTTTTTTCCTCGTTGCTTTTTTTCCGCACGTGTGTGTTCCCAACAATTACGCTTTATTCCGTAGCTTTTTTCTGCAGCTTTTTACCTTCAGACTTTTTTTTCAGGCTTTTTTCTAGTGGCATTTTTTCCGCACATGTATGTTCCCATTGCTGAAGATGCTGCTCGTGCTCTATTCCTTAGGTCGGCTTTGTGGTTTGTACGCAATAGTAGTCATAATAGATAACAGATAGCGCTACACGTAATCTGAGCTGCTGCTGTTTCTCTGAAATGATTCGCGCGAATGATGGTTAATGGTAATAATATTCGAGCAAAAAATTTGGAATTTTTTAGGTAATCTTGATAACGTAACGTGCGAAAAGCCCGGCTTGCAAACAGCTTTGAGTTATTCTTGAAAGGGCCCAATTGGTTAATACTTAAGAAAAAAAAGGTACAACGTAAAAAAGAAGACTTTTACCCTTTTTTAACAAAATGTGAGATGGCTCCATAATAATTGCTGTCAAACATTGTGACTTAGTTTGAAAAAATATCGATTTTAATCAATTAAATCTGTACTTTTGCCAACACTGTATGAGAATATGGAAGCAACGCTTCGGTTGTAGGGGTGTGCACTGTGCACCTCCTTTTTTCCACGTTTAGTTTGCGGATGACTACACTGTAGAAGAAAGCGTGGAGATCACTGCCTACAAGCTCTCTTTCTTTCGGCTGCAGCACACTCGTTTTCGCATCGAAGTGATTCGTGAATGCAGTTCGTTGACTGCTATACTGTACGCAGAGATGCTGCAGGTGAAAGCGTGTAGTGCGGGAAAACATGTGTTGTTTCTACTGGTAACGTATTTCTTACTCCCGCTCCCCCAACCAGCGCGCCTTGTTTTTATCCAGGCAAGCCAGTTTAAAGTGGACAGAAGGTGCACAAGTTGAAACTTGCGTGTGTCGCTCGACAATTTCGGTAGTGTTCCACAATCACAATCCACGTTGGGATTTAACACAAGGTCAGCTGTGATGGAGGCCCCACTCGGGATGCAGCTTCTGTGTCAGTTGGCCTTGATGTGGGCTCAAAAATGCTCTGGATTCAATGACAAGGCGGAGCTAAAAGTTGATTTCTTTCTGCGGTGTTGTTTAACGTATTATTAAAATTAAGAATATATAGGTTGATTTGTTAGAGAGGAGAATTTGTGACTGACACCCCTTCTGAAACTTCTTAGATTCATTCCTATTAGTTCTGTCTTAAGTTTATAGAGGGTGCCATATGGTTATATGGGAATTTCTACTCAGTTTTCAGCCTAAAATTAAACTAAACGAAACTAGCTGGTGTTTAATTATTATTTAGTTTAGCCTAGTTGTAATTTAGTTTGCTTCAGATTTGGGCTGAAAAATGAGCGAAAATTACCAGTTAGAACGCGTGGCGCCCTCTGAAAACTCGGAAGGAACTAATAGTAATGTAACCAAGGCCAGCTGAGATAGTAGCGAGGAACGCAGCTACTATCTCAGCCGACCTTGAACTTAACATGTTTCAAAAGGGACTTTTTAGAGTTACAAATTGTCCTCCCCAACCCTTTAAATTCTGGTTAAAACGTATGGGAAACGTAGAAGTATGAAATAATAGCATTGTTTAGGGGGCAGCTATCGAATAGATTAGTATGCCGCTGTTAGATTTTATAAAAGCTTCGGTTATAAGGGATCTTTTCTCTTCCATCCAGGAGTTTTTTGTTTTTTTTTCTGAATGGTGTCGACAGTCTCGATGTGAGAGCTCTCCCTGCACCCAACGTGTTCTGAGCCAAAAAACGAATACATGTCGCCATGCAGCGTTTTCCTCTACCCCTCCCTCCCTCCACCCTTTCTCAATATTGAGTTGACGCAGAAACCCCTCTCCATCACCCCCCTTCCTCCACCTAACAACCCTTACGTTCCCCGACGCATGTGCTCGTCTGGCAACGGTTACCATGGCAACGGGGTTACTGCAGCAACGGTTGGCTTCTCTGCTGGAGGCCAGGTTGGGGGCCGGGTGATGTGAGTCGAGCTGACAAATGGTCCAATAATCTGGTGCTAGTTGGGTAACAAACAGTGGCAATCACTCCATCTCTTCACCTTCAACCGGGGAATACTACCACGATCAAAGCCGTAACGAGCCAAAATAGCACTGACCAATAATAGAAATCCTGGGCTCCTTTGATTGGGTTAGGCTGGAAGCATACAAGTGCGATAAGAAATCAAATGAGCTTATTGATGATGCCTCCTGTGAGCAGACTGATGGAATAGGGGTGGCACGATGATTCGATAATATCGCGATAAAAATTTTCATCGATTATAGTATCGCACATTTTTTCTGATTTATCGAATTATCGCGAAGACCCCGGATTCTTAAATTGTCATATCTCGGAAACCGTTATAGCTAGAAACAAGCGGTTTGCGGCATTGTGTGCAAGGGCTCTCCAACCAAGTGTGAAATACTGTTGCTAGCCACTTTAGCTGATTGGAGAGTTATTTTAATGCAAACAATATTTAAGCATTAAGTAACAGCACGACTGCTAAATTATTTTTATGGTCAGGAAGCCAAGTGCCAACCAATTCACATTCGTGAAGATTGCACTGTAGGCTTCAGCCAACGTTTTTCTTAATTGACAAAATTAAAATGGTTCTTCCAGCCCCAAAATTTGTTTCATCGAGATATTATCGATTATCGTGATAATTTGAAGAAAAAAATTATCGCGATAAAAAAATTTCGTATCGTGCCATTGCTACGCTGGAAATATTGTTTTTTTTGGGGGGGGGGTGGGGGTTCAGTAGTATACAGCCGTTGGCCCGTTGGGGCTCCATAAATTATTTGACACGGGGTTAAGACTATGGAGCGCTGTTGGATTTGGCCGGAGCTTGTATGGGGTGGGTTTAGGATATACAAATTGTTTATCCTGCTAATGTTTAAGAAACTATCACAATAAGCGATATCTCAATAAAACAAATTTTGCGGCTGGAAATAACCCTTTTGATTTTATTATTTTTTTTTTAACAAAAGTAAAATAAGATTCTAAAAAACATGTAGGTTCGTCGGTTCGTCGCTCAAGCCTCAAGGGCCTAACGCTACCAACTTCATTGTGCATCAACGACACTAGTAATTTGACATCTTTATAACGTTCGTCAATATCCTCGATAATTCGATACGTCAGGAAAAGTACCACGAGATAATCAACGAAAATTGTTAGCGCGATAGTATCGAATTATTGATAATTGTGCCACCCCCCCCCCCCCCTTGTTTTTTGGGTGGCACGATTGCAAAGATTGATTTTTTTCCCCACTTTTTTTGGACCATTCCGTATTTTACGATGTTTTAAAGTTTTGGACGTAGATCCCCAGTTTCTGGTATTGCTCAGCTGATAAAAATATTGTTACCGTTTGGTTACTTCAGAAAACTCTTTTTTAAAAAACCTAAAATCAAAAACTCTGTCTCGAGGAAAGGAAAGTGGGAACCTCGTTAATCCATCCGCACGAGCCTTAAGGGAACTATAAGGGAAAAAAAAGCCGAAATGAAAAAAAAAAAAAACCCTGCAGAAAAAATACCTTTCCTGTTGAAACTTTTGAGGGCCTGGTGATATTCGAGCCAAGGCAACTGACCTAACGTAACCTACAACGAAAACAACAGCACAAGAAAAACGAAAAATTGACAAAACAGTTCGGCTTTTTTCTCCGCAGTGTTTTTATCCGTTGCTTTTTTTCTAGGCTCTTTTTTCCTGCGGTTTTTTTTTCCACGTACGGCCGGGTTTTTTAATTCTTGCATGAGGTACAGATCTATATTTGGTGTTTGTTTAACACCTGTAATGTGTGGTGCAGTGGCAACCCGGACCACTGATGTTGGCGCTAATGACCTTGCTGTCGACGCGCCATTAAGCCTCAAACCCTCCCTGAAGAAAGTCGCATTCGGTCGACAAGAAAACATGTCTTCGAATCGGTCGGTCTTCAATTCCAATGTTACGGTAAGCTAGTACGCTACAATACAAGCTACTTTCATAGAAGTTGTTTTTCATTTCTTGGTCAGTAAATTCTGCAACAACAAGTCTTTTAAGTTGCACGCCTTTACTTCATGGATTTTAGTTAAGTAACGTTTCGCATGCGAACGAGACAAGATTTCCTTCAGTCTCGGTCTCACCTCTATGTTAACCATGGTGGTCTCGGCCTTATCTCAAGTCTCGTCATCACGCGTGATCTGACGTTGGTCGCCGAGACTCTTAACGTGTAAACACCAATTGTGTTTTAGTTTCAGTTGCTAGCAAGGTTGTTAGCCACGCTCCGATACGTTCGTGAAGTTGAGTCAACAGAGGTGGAGTTTACAGGATATCATCCGATCTCTCATTCGGAGATAAACCTATCTCACGAATGCAAAAATCAACCGCCTCGTGGATATACGAATAGGTGCTCGTTGACGGTGACGTCACTTCCCCTCATTGCAGGAACGCTCTGCTGAGTTTGGGAGTTCTGCTTGTAGTTTTGGAAGATGTTGATGGCTGACGTAGCAGCAAACATCACGTGACATCGAGCGTTTAGTCCGCGTGCGGGAAAAACAGCCGAGGAAAAAAAAAAAAGACGTAGGAAAAATGCGAACTGTTTTGTCAATTTTTCTTTTTTACATGTTTTTTTTTTTTATTTATAGGTTAGGTTAGGCCAGTTACTCCGCTCGATTTTCACCAGGAAACTAAATTTTTCAGTTGCCGACGAAAACGTACATTACCCACAAGGTGCACCAATTCAACTAGGCAAAACTAGCAACATTTGATGCATTCAAACGTACCTGCCTGACACATCTAGGAAAAAAAAAGCCGTGGGAATAAATGGCCTGGAGAAAACAGTCGAAGGCGAAAAAAAAGCAGGGGAAAAATACGTTACCTGGTGAAACTTCCTTTGACTACCTGATGAAATCCAAACCAAGGCAACTGTAACTAACCTTTAACAAAAATGACAACATGAAAAAAAAATCGACAAACAAGAGTTTTTCCCGATTTTTTTATAATCTTCGGCATTTTTCCGCGTTTTTTTTTCTGTTACGGCATTTTCCCGCAGCTTTTTTCCCTCACTCGGATTGACTGTAGACGATTAGCAGCTTGTCCAGTCTCTTTAAGTCGGTCTTAAAACCTCTGCTTTAGCACCATTTGTTTCACTTAAAACTGGTTTTAATAAAGGCAAACATTGGTCGCTAAGCCTGCCGCTGTGATTTCCTCGAGCCTTCTTTCCATTGATGGATGTTGAGCTGGTATTTAAATATTTCACAGGGTCCATCATTTATTGAATATTTGCACGTTGGTTCAGGGTTTGACTTTCTATTTGGTCGCTATGTACTGTTGTGATTCGTGACTACTTAGCGCCCCTTGCTAACAGTTTAATAAGAGGGCCCCCCCCCCCTCATCCCCTTTCGTTTGCAGACTGAAATTAATCTGTAATGCTGCGCTATAATGGTTCGTAGTAATGTCTACTGTGGCATTGATAACAGATGCGTTAATCTACTCTTGAAATCTAGTTGTCAATCTTCTAGTTGTCAGTGTAGTTGACAACGTAGTGGTCATCGTGGCTGAGCTGTGAGAGAGCTCAGCCTGGTTGCTGGAGGTTTGCGGATCTGGCCGAACCCCTGGAAAGGGGATCTTGGCAAAGTCCACGCCAGGACTGCCAGCCAGGGTAGCGCGACAGGCTACCATGCTCCTTCAGCGGCTACGGGAACTATTCTGGCTAATTCTGTACAATCTTTCGGCCCGTACGACGATTGGAGGGTTCATGGTTCACCCCCCCCCCCCCGGTTGGCTCCTCTCTTTACCTGATATTTCTTCTTCTCCAAAAAGTATGGCAATGTTCAAAATTGAGCCGGTTCAGCCATACGAGCATTAGATTGCTTCGGCTAACTTAGGTTCAAACAAATTATTAAAAAAAAAACTCCGATTTTTGGCGGAATTCCGGCTTCTTAATATTAAAATATCGCCCTTGAGATCACTCTTGATATGCAATGAAAAAAAAAAAAGTGTGGGATTGGGGAAAAAGAATGCTGAATTCGAAAGCAACTATGATGTCATTGACTGACGGTATTGTTTCATGTTAAAAAGGCTATTTGTACAGGTGTTTCATTGTGTGCCCTATATGGGTGTTCTTTGGTTTCCTGTGCAGGTATGTTTTTTTTTTTTAATAAACACTAAATCCCAAATTCTGAAGTTATGAATAGTTCACATCTGCCATCTGTTACTTTTGGAAAGTTCTCGGCTTTTTTTGTTGGGGGGGGGGGGCATGCAGGGTGGCAAAACAGGGGCATCAAATTTTGTTTAAATAATATAACACATTGAAACCGTTTAAATTTCCGTCTTAATTATTTTATTAGTTGATCCATATTGTCAACTAATTAAATAGCAACTACGATAAAAAAAATTAAAAACAATGCTCTACAGCAGTCACAAACTGCGCTAAACTGTCTTTCAACCGTTCAGCTTCATGGGCTCCGCACCGTACCACGCTGGGGAGCTAAGAGCGCTCCCTCAGATCCCCTAGTTGGTGGGGGTCGGTTTCACATTAATGCCGACCTTTAAACATTTCTTAAAAAAAAAAGACCCTGTGAGGACGTATTGGTTTTGAGTACGATGCAAACAAGAGGTCTACAAAATTTTTTTTGGAGGGGGGGGACCACATGAAAATAGACACAATGGCCATTATATGCATGTTTTTTTCGGTAATGGGAGGGGTTATTTATTAATTCGACGCTACATTTGCACACTATGGGGCAAGGTAGCCTAATGGTTACCACGACCATTTCATGTGCCAGAGATCCTGACCTCGGCCACCCCTGGCATTTTTAGGGAAGAGAAGGGCCATGTGATGCCTCGTGCTCATGTCGAGTGTGGCATGTAAAAGATCCTAGGAATTTCCGATTGGAATTACCTAGCAAAATTGTCTCCTCTCTCCTTCTGGTGCCATGGCTTCGGCTGGGGGCGCTGCAAAACTACAGCTACACTTGCACAAATCGAAATGATGGTCGGGCTTTAAGGCCTACTTTTAACCTCGAAGTCTGACTTGCGATAAAGTCGTAACTGTTTAGTGCCACACACCACCAGATTTCTTCCTTATGGGGTTCTGGTGGTGAATAGCACTAAATAGTTATGAAGTCACTCAAGTCTTGAGTTCGAGAGGGGCATGACAATTTTTTTCGTTTCGGTCGGTTTGCTCGTTTTTGAGTTTTGCAAACCTTCTAAAAATTGCATTAAAAAACTTACAAATCCGGCTCCTTTCATTCTTTTTTCCTCGTTCTGAACCAAGAGTGACTTTTATCCCTAGATTGAGGAAGCGTTCGGAATACGGGTATTGCAGAATTGTTGCTTAGGAGTACTTTATTTCAAGTGAGAAGGGCCCTGTGGTGCCTCGTATTCATGTCGTTTGTGGCATGTGAGATCCTTGGGTTTGCGCTTGGATTTCTTCAGGTGAATTGCCTATCTCGTCGTCGTGCGGCAGATAACCCAGTTTGGGTTCGTGCTCCGTTAAATAAACAACAACAAAAGTCAACAATAACATTTCAAGTGCAAAAATTTAAATTTTATTCAGAGTTTATGCTATTTTTTCTTTGTTTATTCCTCTGGCAACTCTGCCTTTTTTTTTTTGCCTTTTTGTGTAAGAGCTCCGCTATTCACGAATTTGAATTCACTAATCTAGATAATAAGATTGCTCGCCAACATCAATATTGAGAAAAAAGTTGAAGCAATTTTTTTGTTTTGTGCCATTTGAGGCTTGAAAATGTATTGCATTTTTCTAACGCTCATCAGAAAAAGCTGGATTTGATATAGAATGGTTTTTGTTAGTAACCGATTTGGAAAAAAAGTTGAAACGAACCAGCAGCATACGGGGACAAAAATTACGTAATTTTACGTCACGAGAACAGCATAATTTCACTTACCCATTTTTGTGGAATCCGGTTTTGTGTATGGCTAACTAGGCGCGAACTCAGTTCGATAAAGGGCTGTGGTTTTGGAAGCCCTCCTCTCTCAATTAGCAATAACAGGCAGCTCACTTTGCGAAAATTGTTGTTGTAAATTCAGGCAGCGGTCGCTGTCCATTTATGCCCCTTGTTATGGTTGTTTAAAGCCAGGCATTATAAACCACCAACCTCCGTTGTAGTCTATACCAAATGATTACGTTTCGTATTGTTTACACGAACGATTTATTATCCAGGGCCTTGCTTTTGGCCGGCGTGCTGATAAACCACGCTTGCTGCACAAAGTTGCTTTTGTAAACATAATTTGAAAGGTGGGAAGAATTTATTTATTGAGCGTCTTTGTATAAGCGTCGGTAAATTTCCATTAAAACGGCGCTTCGGTAAAGATTTTAATTTCAAGCTGAATCTAAAGTTGGCCTCGGAAGGTGAGGCTTGAAAGGTGAGGCTTGAAATGATTGTTCAGCTTCTTCTTTCGAGAGGTAATTACAGCGCTGAAAGAAGATGCCATTAGATAGTGCAGGCAAAACCTACCTGTACACTTGACCATAGAGTGGCCATACTGTTGGGATTATTCTCTGATACCCCACCTTGATTTTTTAGCCTTCTGTGCAGTTGAAACGGATGGGAAGACTAGCAATGACTTTGTCCATTCGTCCTTACGGCGCCTTTTTTTAGTGATAATCAAGAGGACTTAAAAATAAACACGGCAAATTAAAACATCGTTGTTTCCTTATTGCTAAGAGACGTAATTCAATGAAATAATAATATTTGATCGTCGCATTTAACCACTACATGAAAACACACAACCATAAAAGAAATGAGTTAACCATAAAAGATGTTAACGACACACATTAGCATCTCGACACCATGTCGCATGAATGAATAGGCCTACTCTCGAACCCAATTCTCTGTTAGCTTCTACTTACGAAATTAAAACCGCAGGCGTAAAAAAATGAGGGTTAAAAGTTGAAATTTTTAGGGGTTGAAATTACGAAGTCTTGACACCATGTTGCATGAAGAAGTAGGCCTACTCTCGAACCCAATTCTCCCTTACCTGCTACTTACGAAATTAAAACGCACGTAAAAATTAGGCCTAAAGGGGTTAACGTATTTTTAACCGGCAATTGTGATCGTTACTATCCTACTTTAGATTATACTACGATAGAGATTGCAGTTGTAGAGCACGGCTTTGGTACGTACGCATCCTTGAAAATCCGGCTGTGCTGGATTTGGTAGTAAACAGACTGAGTTGAGTTCTAACCCTAGGAGTGTTTTTTCTTTCTTTCTCTGGCTGGACTTGCGTATCACATCGCCAGTCTTGAACGGAGACTGTATGATACGTTTATTGTATATAATTTGTTGGGTTTACTGTCCTGTGCATATTCTAAGGAAAATCGGAAAAAAGCCAACAGCGAAAAACATACACTAGAAATAACGTTGTTCAGTAAGCCACCTTTATGCACTTACGTTTCGTCTGAGTGGCATGACCCGGATTTGAACCGGCTACCCAGTTCACCCCCAGATCACCTGCATAGCGCCTAATTTAGTCGCTATGGCCACATCCTCAACTGGCATAAAGATAACTCACTGGACCCGTTATTAAGGTCACAACCGTGACCAGGGCTCCATTCGACCGAAAGTCACTCGGCCAAAGGCAATGGAATGGATAGGGAAGACAAATCATACACTCAAACGGCTCATGTGTGTTCAGTGTGTAAATACTTGACGATATACCACTGTGGCACGAATACAGTCTGCTTTTGAACACTGCCAATGTAGCTTTTGATTCAGTATGTGCTTCTTTCCCAACCGCCTCGTATTTCATTGGTGGTGGGGGGGGGTTTGAATTGGTGTTTCCTGCTGGATCAGGTGGAAGCTTCCAAGTTTTCATTATTAGCGCTTGCAATCAATAACAATTTGTGTTCACCCGGCGGAACGAGATAGGGAGCGCTGCGGGTGTCCACGCCACCGATGCTGCTCGCGGGATTGATAAAGAAAGAAAGCAAAAAGTGGGTGTTGTGGAAATATTGTGTATAGAGCAGTGACATTTGCCGCCATATTGGTACCAGTATGGGTTTTGGAGGGCATAACTACAAGGTGAACTACATAAAAATGGAGGGAAAACACAACGGAAGAGCGGATTTCTCAGGCTTAAAATAACGTTGTTTTCTCCAACAACAAAAATCGCGCTTTTTAGGTCTAAGAAATCACTCTTCACAGCATCGGCTTCAGTATGACGCCCTTCTGTTTCTCTCTGCAGTGCCCCTTGCAGCTAACCCATTAAGGCTCCAGCATAGAGTTATATACAATAATACTACGTCGTGTTACTGCTCTATCGGCAACACAGCAGCTGGATGGAACGTTGTTTAACGGATACTGTCAATGTGGCACGTTTCGTATATTACGATATGCGTATTTTTTAAGTCTGAAAGTTACGATTACTCGGTCGAGCGAGGGATGTTCCTGAATATGACGCCAGGAAACACCGAATCGAGCGAACGAATCGACACCGATCTTTACGAGCGTATCTAGATAGCGCAGCTACCACGCGCGAAATCTGCTACGGAAACGATAAAAGAAGCGGCCATGTTGTTTCAAAAACGTGCGAAATTGACAGTAATAATGGTTTTTGTTTGTTTGGCCATTTTTAATTATTTTATGATTTGTTCGCATTAAAATAACTCGCTGTGGTACATTGTGGCAAAGGCTTTGTGTTGTTTAGTAGCCAATAAGAAGCTGACGGGGAAGCGGAAGCCGAAGCGGATGGGAATACTACAGCAACGACTTTGTCCGTCCTTTGCTTTTTTCTGTGGTAGTCAACTGGACTTTAAAAAAACAACGTTGCTTCATTATAGCTAGCTAATAGGCTTTCTCGACCTAACTTAATGAAATAATAACATTATCGTCGCATTTTACCACTACAGAAACACACGCAACTGTCAAAAACAAAGGATTTCGTTAACGACACACATTAGCTTCATTAAAAAAAAACTCTCGACACCTTGTTACATGAACGGATAAGCCTACGCTCAAACCCAATTCTCCGTTAGCTGTTACTTGGAAATTAAAACGGCAGGTAAAAATTAGGCTTAAAAGCTAACACATTTTAACCGGCAATTGTGCATATCACGTGACTGGGCTAGACCAATCAGATGGCCAAACAGCCGTTGTTCTCGTTCGTCATTGGCTAACTCATGGTGACGTCACGGCAAACAGCCATTGCGCATGGTTTAGGGAGTTTTCACTTAACCAGAAGTGCAACAAAGAAGAGCACGATGGGTTAGCTGAAATGAATTAGTTGTTGATACAGGACGACTTTTACAGAAAATGTAGAAATTTTATTACTGTCAATACATCGGTAAAAAGTACGGTAAAACTGTGTAAATAAGATGAAAGCCACACGCACAAACCAAATTAAACACTGATAGCATTTCGGCATGATGAAAAACACTTGCAATGCATTCATCAGAGATTAAAAAAACAAACAAAAAAACAAAACCGACCTCACATTCCCCAGAGCCGTACCTGCCACGAAAGTATCTGCAAAATTATAATATTTGTACTTACTAGATATTCAGTTAACATTTACGAAGGTCATTATAGATGTATTAGTGAAGAGAAACCCCAAGAATTCCTTACTTCAGTGGTGTGGTTGCATCAGCTCTTGGAGCCATTTTTAATGGAGGTATTGCAGGGAAGTGACATATCAGGTTGGGTGGATCAGTAAGTTAAAGCTTACTGTTAAGCTATTGTCAAGGCTTGCTAAGAAATCTAAAATATTGGTGACATATCATGTTGGGAGGGTTCAGCAAGTTAAGGCTAACCCTACTGTCAGGTTGTTGTCAATG
>JAHWFP010032162.1:29882-41625 GCA_023313725.1 Lithobius niger
GAGATCTAAAATATTGCTTTTGTCAAGGCTTGCTGAAGAAATTTAAAGTATTGCTGACATATCAGGTTGGGAGGGTTCAGCAAGTTAAAGCTTATGTTAGGCTATCGTCAAGGCTTGCTGAGAAATCTAAAATATTGCTGACATATCAGGTTGGGCGGGTTCAGCAAGTTAAGGCTTACTGTCAGGCTATTGTCAAGGCTTGCTGAGAAATCTAAAATAATGCTGACATATCATGTTGGGAGGGTTCAGCAAGTTAAGGCGTACTGTCAGGATATTGCCAAGGCTTGTTGAGAAATATAAAATTCTGGTGGCTTATCAGGTTGGAAGGGTACAGCAAGTTAGGGCTTACTGTCAGGCTATTGTCAAGGCTTGCTGAGAAATCTAAAATATTGGTGACATATCAGGTTGGTGGATTCAGCAAGTTAATGCTTTCTGTCAAGCTACTGTCAAGGCTTGCTCAGAAATCCATAATACTTATGTGTGTTTTTTAATCTCTGATGAAGGCATCTCCAGTGTTTTAATGATGCCGAAATACCAGAAGTGTTATTTCGTTCGTGTGTGTTACTTTTATCTTGTTTACAACTTGCGTACATGTTAGACACATTTCGTGATTTTTCTAGGTATTCTGTTTTCCAGGCTGAATGCCATCGTGTTACGTTGTCATTGTTAGCAGAACTTCGCACTTCCAGTAGTTTTTACATTTCTGCAGAACTCTTACTTTTTGCAATTCTGTTGCTGCTCGTCTCCTCGAAAGTCGAAATTAACAATTAATTACTGTGCACACTTTACTTATTGATTTTTTTATCTATGTTAATTTCTTAATTATGTTAAAAGAGATGTCGGTTGCAGATATTGTGAATCGTCTATTTTAAATACTCACAATATCTGCAATCGACATCTTTTTTTTTTACCTAATTTTATTCCATTCCGTATGCCACCGTGAGTCCATACTGATACTTGTATCGCAACGCTAATATCCTATTTCTTAATTTCCCCTTGGCTTGTCAGGGGCGATTAGGTGATGGGTTTCGCCATGCATTTCCCATTATTATTATTATAGGTGACCAGCCTCTTGTTGCGGTGTAGATTACAGGGTTTGGAATAATGTATATGTGACATATGTATTGGTTGGATAGATGGAGTTTGTCAGGTGGGCTTTGTCTAAATTTGCGCGTGCGTAATTACCTCAGTCATTCAAATAAATAGGTTCGGCAGTCGAACCACATTGCAAACATTGCGGAATTAATCCGAGCCCCCGACTCGTTTGCTAGCACGCTGCCTTGCCTTTGAGAGGTTGACACTTCAATCAATACGCTTGCTGCAAGCTAGCCCAAGTTGGCAAATGGGGGAAGGGGAATATTATTTGTGGGCAGGTGCGTGTTGATTGGGCCAGTATTGGGGTTTCCGCGAAACAGGTTGGCTGTGCGAACATGTATACCGGTCCTTTCAACGATCTTTTTTAAGGGCAAGTTGCTTCATTTCTGTTCAATAAAGTGCTCGTTACTTCCTGTTAAACGAAGTAGATGTCAAGGGTGGTTTTCTACCTGTGCTCGGCTGCTGCCGGTGTAAAAAAAAAAATGTGATGATTTGCTAATGTAAAAAAAAAATGTGTTTAAATGTGGAAAATAAGGGATGGTGTGAAAAAAACACGCAAAACGCACAAACTCTGTGACAATCAAGTTTTGGATCCAGAATTCGGTGTGTCCGCTTAAGCTTCTTAACATCGAGCGCGAGTGATTCATTCAGTGGGCCTGACCCACGCGATCATGAAGGTGGGAAAAAAAGGAGGGAAGGAGGAGGAAAAGCATTTAGGATAGTGTGGCTGCAGCGATCTTGCTGCTGATGCTGATAGTCCTCGAACGCTTACGGTATTAATAATGTAGATAGTGATATTTTATTGTAGGCCTAACAGATGTTAAAGGCATCCTGAAATAGGGAGAAAAAATTAACACGAAAATGTAAGAAATTACAAAGTTGTTGAATAATTGTAAAACTGGTGAGATAAATCGAATGTGAGAAAGGAAGAAATAGGGATAAAAAGTTAAAAGTAGATACGCGAAAAATGTAAAAATAAATTTAAAAAGTCTGAAAGAAGGGTGGTATTTTTTATGTCAGGTATTTTGTTTGCATAAGTACGGATGCAAACCTATTTACATTGCCGTTTGCACTTAAAACGTCAACTGCTTCAGTGGGGAATTGAACCCGCGACCTTTGAAACCAAATGCCGAGATCCTACTGCTGAGCCATACTGACACGAGCTTTTGTGATTGAAATACTGTGCGCCTTCTCTTGTTAAACTTTAACTAGTGACATTGTAAGAGCCAAGCTTTTCATTATTATGTTTCTATTCATTCTACTCCTGCAGTCTTCATGAGAATTATCCTACATTGTGGAAAAAGCTTCAAGTTTGTGGCATAAAGACACTTCACACCAACCCTATCGAAGGTGAAGCCAATAGCAGTCGCCCCTTGGCCAGTAGACCTTACAAAGCACTCGCCATTTCACAATTTCTACTCACCACATACCAATGACATCTTGCACGATGCATGGTTTTTTTTTAATTCATGCATTTACGAAATTTAGAATTCTCTTTAACTCCAGTATTAATGAAGATAAAGCAGTTACTTAGCCCTATAAATCTGAGCATAACGCCGCAAACCGTTCGTCTCTAACTTGTACGGTTCCCGAGATATCGAGATATTCTCTATTACTAGTCGCCATTTTGCCGAGTAAGGTTACATTTCAGGTCGCCAGCTACTGATTTCCATTCGCCAAATGGCGAGTGGCGACCGTCATTGGAGAAGGTTGCTTCACACAAAAACAGATACGTGTTTTACATTCATTTAGTCATAAACACATGAGCTTCCCATTGTTCACATATCACAGGAAGCTTACAGGAAGTAAAACTTAGAATTACGTAGAACTTTTCTCTAGCCGAAAAAGGATGACATTGCGTGAGTCGCCGACATGTTTCCACCATTATGTTGGTTCGTTCATTCCGTTATTTGTAAGCCTCTTCCATCATTCTGGTTTGTTCTGCCTTTGCTCCCGCCATTGCAGGAAGCGCCTCCGATGGCGAATAACAGTTACAGGAAGGTTGCCTCTTTATGGCCGCCATTTGGGTTTCCTGGATCAGTGGTGCTTGCGACACAATATGATGTTGGTTGGCCTGGAAGAGGAGGAGAAACGGGTGTTTGGCTGGCTGCTGGAGGGAGAGCGAGAGTCAACTTTGTGTGCTGAATTGGTGACCAAAGCTGCCAAGCCAGCAGCGCCCTCTGAGTAATGGTGTCATCCTGCACTGAATTCACGCTTTCTCTCCCTCGTGGCTTCAAGTGGTGGACACGATGAGACTTCCTGACACTCGGACAGACGAGGGGACCTTGGAATTGAAGTTGCCGTCTGGATGGAAACAAAAGTGTAGGATGATTTTTTTCCCCCCCATTTTGTCAAGAAAGAACGGAATGTTGTGTCCGAAATGTAGCAGATAGTACGAAAGCTAAAACACACGAATTTTGGCAGGGTTAAGCCGGCGTTGATAAATTCGTAGCTAGAAATGAAGGATTAAAGAAGTTGTGCTAAAAATAATAATGGCCAAAGGACAGTGCCCTGCAGTATGGTCAGCAAGTTTTGATCAAAGCAACCTCTTGAATTGGAAATAGGGAGTGAAACCCCAATTTTATAAGGACAAGGAGAACACCAGAAACTTAAGTCCTTGTCAATACTTGGATAACAGAAATGGGGGACTATGATTTGGAGAATAAATATCTAAATGGGGCGTGAACTGAATAATCATGTAAGGTACTAGGCCTGTTTAACCTAATCTACTGCATTTATTTTATGACAGATCACCTTTAACCACTTTAATTCTTTTGCACTGCTTGCCAGCCGATTCGTTTGCCGTTTATTACATCATTATGGAAAGAAATAAAACTTCTATTTTTTGCAGTCTTTTGTTATGTGAGGTAATCCAGGTTGTTGCAAATTCTGGTAGATAGAACGACTGTTTGTTGATTGCTATTTGACTTAACTGCCAATTTCTTGAATTGATTTGATTTGATTGGCTTTCCGAGTAACAGCTGTTTTCTTGTGAGATTTCGTTTGGCCAATTACCGAGTTCTGAGTTAATCTGTAGACCTGCATTTTTGGATCTGAAAAAGTTTTTCTTTGATCCGGATTCCGGAGCGGTAAAGCGAAAAGAGTCTCACTTTCTTAACGAGGTAAGGATGTGGCTTGATCCTAGTTTTTAGAGATCTTACATGACTAGTTCAGTATGGCTAATTCTTAAGTGGTAGTGGCAGGAACATAACTAGTCAGTGTGTATAGTATTTAATTGTTCAGCGTGTACATTTCGGCGGTTTCATGGTTAAAACACTAATGCCTGTTTAGCTTCTTCTTAGTCATAATGGTAGCAGCAGTTTTGGGAAGGTAGGCAGTTAGACAGCGGCTGGTAAACCTCCTCTGCAAGCAGTCAACTGGTTCAATGCTTCGATTTATTGGAGATGAGTAGTAATGTTTGCTCTTCTCTGCGGAGTGGCTGAATATGCCTGGGAAAATAAAGATGAAGGCTGAAAGCGGGCAAAATTAAAGGTTCAGATTAATAATGGCCGAAATAAATGATATTGTCAACTTGAGTTTGGAGAGAGGAATGGATTGGGCAAGGCTGGAATCCAGGCATATTGGTATTGGTTGTCAAAGTCTGTGCAATAATGTGATCATGATAAGTTCCAATGTTGAGGAAAGCCAGAATTCATTGCTGGAATGTTGATGACGTCGTGTCATGGAGTGCAGAGATTTCATAGGCAGATGCGCTCTTTCCGGAATGGTGATGTTGTTACAGTATGATGTGTAAAGCCTCCAATCATGTCACTACTGACAAAGTCTGTATGAGGTGGTGCTTACAACATGAACATCAAAGTTTAATATCTAATCTCAACATGCACATTTGATTGGAACAAGTGATTTCTGCAAAGGTAAATAAATGGTAACCTTTGTGTTTTATGTTGCTAGTATGTCCCATGTAGGTGGGTGTCGCCAACTTTCGATATTCAGCCTTTCAGTTCAAGCTTTTGCTCTTTGAACCAGAAGGGCATCTGTTGGCGACAAATTTGAAACACCATAAGTTCGTGACAAAGTTAAAAGAAGCAATAAAATGTGGTAAGGGCTTGAATAATAACATCCATTGAAAAAATGTTTCAGGAACAGAAGCAAAGGATGATTTTTGCTGGATACTGGAATGATCAGTTCCATAAACGTTGCTTCCTTTTTAGTGGTTTACGTCTTTCACCTTTGGGCTACGTATAGGCCTTTGGTTGCTAAAAAGCAGTACTTTTTACTTGTGACTTGGGGTGCACAACACATTTTTTTTTTTATCCCAATGAAAGTGTTTTAAATTGTCGTAATAATCGATAATATCTCGATAAAACAAATATTGAGGCTGGTATAACCATTTTCATTTCATCAACAAAAGAAAAACTTGGCCGAAGCTTACATTGGGCTGTTTGGCCCGCATGAGTAAAAGTACAGCAAAATTAAGTTATTATAAAATGGGCTGCATTATCGCAAAAACAACAAGCGAATGTCACTACAAACGTGAACAACACCAGTAATTTAACAGCTTCGTCAGTTTGCTCGATAATTCTATATGTCAGTAAACGTACGATATGATAATCGATGACAATTTTTATCGCAATTTTATTGAATTATCGATTATCGTGCCATCCCTACTTCTGACACCAGTTGTTAAGTCCCTGGGCGCAAAACTCTTTAAAAAAAACTTCGTTGTTTTGAATGCCTCCATCCGCGTTCATTACAATATAATATCTAGCTGGAGGAAAATTATCATTCTAGGAGACGTACAAAAAAAAGCAATAGATTTAGAGCGTCTGAACGAAAGGCCTTTATACTTGACTGCGGCCTTTAAGCATGGGAACATTCAGCTATCCATGCTTTGAAATCCAAGAGAGTAGTATAAATAATTCATCATCCAGCGTGCACAACTCTGGCTATTAAAAAAAAGTTGTCAGAACTGCTTCACCTTGGTAACGTAAAACTTAACCATCCTATCTTTATTGCTGGCAAGGAAATAATCCTGAACGATGACTATTACAAGCTTTTGCTGCACTGCAAACTTTCTAGCGAGCATTGGTCGGTAGTTTGCTTTGGTAGCAGCAAAAGTCACTGAGAAAAAGTCAAGAGTCTAGCTTTGAACAGTCCGACCGAATTCATTGTTGTACATTGTTGTAAGAATTTGTCTATGCGACGAGGCGCACGTATCACTCGGGAGAAAGGAGGGACGGGAGAAAAGGGGGACAGAATTTTCCGCAACTGTCTGAGACACCAATTGTCAGAAAAAAAAATTTGTCTGCAGCTAATCTGGTTTTATTATATGGTTACCCATGATATGTCTATTGGTTTTTTTAAAATACCTTTTCATTGCTTTATCCTATTGATTTGGCTACTCCACCAATGGAAAGGTCTCGTCGAGACGATTATTGGAATGTCAAAATCGGTCAAAAATTGACAAAACGGCAAAAATTTGGCCAAAATTTGTCTGCGGTTGCCTTCAACTGACGTACGTTGCGCGTCGCGCTGATTCTGCCATGGGGGGAGGAGGTGTGTTTAATTAAACTAAAATAGAATCGAAAGAAGAAAATTTATCCGTCTTAATGAAATTATGGCCAAGCACTGGACGAACACCGGGTAACGGAACTCCTGGTCGAAACAAAACCCTTTGTGAATCCGGGTACCAATGCTAGTTTCTAACAAGCAAAAGCCAAATAAAGTGACACACATACGACTTTTCTTGTGTAATCATTATAACAATAAAAACCACTAATGGGTTTTATTGCGATTTGTTCAGCCGGGTTGGACTCGAATGGCAACACTGAGTAACATGGAAGCTAAAACTAGGTGGGGGAAAAAAACACTAGTGGGTTTTATTGTCGTTTCTACAGACGGGTTGGTCCTGAATGGCAAACCCTGAGAAACATGGAAGTAAACTCCGTTCAGCGTTAATATTGCATGCGTTAAGAACAGAATGAAAGCTCTTTAATTTTTTAACTTTTTTTTATTTCTTTGCTCCTCTTTAAATATTATTTTATACAATATGTTTTGTTAGGCAACTGAAGCTTCAGCAAGTATCACTGTTACCATTTGTTTGTTTTAAGTTGTTCGTCATTATCTGCCTGGTTGTATTGCTGCAGGTATCAATCCCAGCTGATAGCTTCTTAAATAAACAGAGTTGCGCCTACCTACTACTTTGGCTTGTGCGGCTGCTTCGAGCTTCGATATCGATCCGTGTGTCTGACGAGCAGCTGCTTCAGCCTTGAGACCGCCTCTTTCCTAAGCGGACTGGCGCTCGCGAAACAGCTTCACTCCACCAAATTCGCTTTTCCCTCGAGTGCGGTTGTTTTTTTCCGTTTTTTTTTTCCCCCTCGTCTCTTTTCTTTAAGCCAGTTTTTATTTTGTTTTTATTATGGTCGTCTTATTGACATTTTAGATTTATGTAAGCAAAGCTCTTCAAGTCTGATAGCGATCTTATCCGTCGTGTAGGTAAATGCTCGGGGATTGTGATAAGGAAGGTAGCTGACTCCCAGGCTTTCGGCGGCCGTTGTCTTGTTTTGTTTTGATGCGGCGAAACGGCGAGGAGACGTTTTGACAATCCAAAATGGAAAGCGGGTACTTGGGGTGCCGTCTTGGTTTCAGATTGAGTTTTCAGTTTGATTGGATTTAGTTTTTTTTTTGGTTTGTTTCCCTTTTATTTCTAGCTTGTGCTTTCGTTATTCAATCTGGAGTCTTTAACGTCAAAGAAAACAAAGTCTTTATGCGATTTCATGTTTCTTTTAGCCAGCTATGTTGATAAGCTTTCAGGCTCAACACCGTTTTCATGCAAGAATTTCACAAAATGCTACACTTGATTGTGTGCGCTGCGTTTTTGAGTCTGCAGGTATTTTATTAACGGCTACATCGTCCTGGTGCGGGCGGCTTTAATCGGCGGCCGCCAGTGTTTTTGTAAGTATTTTGGGTATGAGTAAGGCACTCGGCTACCAGAAACATACAATCGATTATTGGTGTTCATGTTGGGGCGAACTCAAGATAGGCTGCGGATACTATAGTGTTTTGAAGAGTCTTTCTTCAAAATAACTCATCGTTTCTTTTGAAAAAGTTGTAATGAGTTTTAAATGGTTGCAGGGGTCTAATTATAATCAGGAATAGAGCGTAAAAGGTATAAATTGGACTAGTAAAATGTTATTCACACTGTGGCGTTCCTTACTGTTCGTAATTAGATCACTAGAGCCCTCCAACAATCACGATTACGGTCGATTACCAGATTTTCAAAAAATGACAGGTTGTTTTGGAAAGCTCTTCGTTTTTTAGTGAGGTAGCTTTTGTTGGAATTCTTGTATGAAAGTGGTATTGTGTCTTATACCGAAACGTCACAAACTTAGAATCTTTGTCTACACATTCGCCTTAAAAAGAGAATTAGAGTCTGTTAGTGGCACTCCGCAGTAATTTTTTCGAAAATGGGTCATTAGTCAACACGAAGCATTTTTCCCCCACCACTCTGCAGTTTTTACTTCCCTCCTGAGATCAAGGTTCTCACCAACCGAGAAAACTCGGGTAATTTAAACCACGTGTGAAATGTAGAGATAATTCAGTGATGAGAAACAAAGTATTAATTTTTAGCGGCCTAATGGTCTTATTTATCTACTATTACCAAATTTAACACTTTTGAGAAACAAAGTATTAATTTTTATCGACCCAATGGTCTTCTTTGTCTACTATTACCAAATTTAACACTTTTGAGAAACAAAGTATTAATTTTTATCGACCTAATGGTCTTCTTTGTCTACTATTACCAATTTTAACACTTTTGAGAAACAAAGTATTGATTTTTATCGACCTAATGGTCTTCTTTGTCTACTATTACCAAATTTAACCCTTTTGAGAAACAAAGTATTTATTTTTATCGGCCTAATGGTCTTATTTGTCTACTATTACCAAATTTAACACTTAAGGGAAACAAAGTATTGATTTCTATCGACCTAATGGTCTTATTTGTCTACTATTAACCAAATTTAACACTTACGAAAAATAAAGTATTTATTTCTATCGGCCTAATGGTCTTTTTGTCTACTATTACCACATTTAACTTTTACGTAAGGTCTTGTCCCCTCTCCCGGGGCTAAACAAGCATTTGAAAGCAAGCATTAAGTCGGCCCAATTGCCAAGGCTACGCGGTGGTTTACACCTAAAAGAAATGTGGAACGTACTGCTTCTACTGGATTAGCATGGCGCGACTTGCAGTAGGCGCTGAGCTGCATGCAAAACATTTGCCTTTTCTTTCTGCAGCACGCCAGGTGGTCTGTCAGCGTTTTTTTGTTTTCCCGCCTGCAGGCATTCAGTTACAATTAGCGCTGTTGCTGCTGGAGAGGAAAATTAATCCCCAACACTAATGCTCTAAATGTTGGGTGAGCTTGATTTGTAATTAAACATTGTTGGTGACAAGGTAATACATCTTTAATGATTTTCAAAGGTTAAAGTTGGCACCTGGCTTTACATAATGTTTGGTAGCTTAATTAAGAAGTAAGGTGATATTGCTTCGTTTACACGTGTTTACGTGTGATTTGCTTGTTTACAGATGTTTACTTCAATAAGTTAATACAAAATGAAACAATTAAAATCCGTTGCACAGGGTTCCCACCAACCTGGTAAACCTGGAAAACTCTGGGAATTTAAACTAAGTTTGAAACCCGGGGAAAACGCAGGCAATTTTCTCAGATTTTTCACACAAAACCAGGAAAACTCAGGGAAAAAACAAAGCCACACTTTTAGGCCTAATCCTAAGTGCATTAAACACATTTTGTTAAGACATTGTGTTAAAATTAAATGTATCCTTGTATTTCTGTGTTAACACCGAAAAGTTTGTTTAATCGGGATACAACAGGGTTCCCACCAATCCGGAAAACTCAGGAGTTTAAACTACCTTTGAAATTCCGGGAGAACTCGGGGAATTATCTGATTTTTTTTTTTTTACAAAAAACCTGGAAAACTCGGGGAAAAAATTTAGATTTTAAATAATGTATTTCCCATCTGAAAGCTACAGCCTTCTTTAACAAAACTGCGTGAAAAATTTCCGTCCTAAAATTACGGTAAATAGCCTGGAAAATAACTTCATCTACTGTGGAAAACCTGAAAAACTAAGGGAATTTGATTTTGGTTTCAATATTTTGGTGGGAACCCTGTACAAGTAAAACTGCTAAAATATGTGGAAAAATAAATTTCCTTCCTAAAATTTCGTTAACATCCTGGAAATTTGACCTCAACTATCTCTGGAAAACCTGAAAAACTCAGGGAAATTATTTTGGTGGGAACCCTGTTGCATACAGCATTTTATACACAATGAAAAGAAAAGAATTTTAGATTTACCATGATTAACCAATTTTAGTGCGATTTCGTACCAGTGGATGCAGTTGCAGCTGTTTGAATAACCCAAATTAAAGGTTATAATTCGACCTTTTATGAGCATATGTTTTTTAAAGGAAAAAATAAAAATATACAGCATACAAGGTAAATCAGTAACACGCTATGCTAACAACAAGCAGCATCTACTGCCAGGAAATGGTGCCAAAATTAGTAAATCTGCAATTTTCTTTTTGTTGTATAAAATGCTGTACGTTATGGATTTTAATTGTTCTTTTTGTATTAACATGAATTAAAAAGCCCTATTATTGCAATAGACAACGTGTTAATCAGTTGGCTATTCGTTGAAATCAAAAGGTAAATTTGGTGGAAATAGACGTACAAGGCGTTTTTTTTTCAGTTGAAAAAAAAAATGAAATTTGGCTTTTAAAACATTTCAAAAGCACTAAAATTGCTGAAAATTTGTTTTATAGGGTCCCTAGGAACTAAATGGTCCACTCACCTTCCTAGGTGCCCAAGTGCATTAATGTCTGCTTTATTCGCTAAAAAGTTGACTTTTTTTCAGGGATCGGTCAGAATTTCACATTTAAAATAGTGTTTTTTTCTCCACACCTATTTTAAGTTTAAGAATAGAAAAACTCAGATCTTACTTGAACAGAATTTATTTATAACTTGAATCTGTATAGGCTAGTGGCCAAATTAGCTCACAGTTACCAAACGACAGTAACATCGCATCGTATATCGGCTATTCCTCGAATCATCCAACAGTAACCTAACGACAGTAATGTCGCATCATAAATAGGCTGGTGCCTGAATTATCTAACAGTAACCAACCAACAGTAACGTCGCCTCATAAACAGGCTACCTCCCGAATTATCCGACAGTAACAAACGAAGTAACCATGCTTTATAAATAGACTGTAATGCCCGAATTATCCAACAGTAACGAACCATCATAAAAAGGTCTGTGCCCGAATTATCCAACAGTAACCAAACGACAGTAACATTGCATCATAAATAGGCTAGTGCCTGAATTATCTAACTCCAGCCAAACAACAGTAATATCGCATCATACATAGCCCCCGAATTATTCAACAGTAACCAAACGACAGTTACTTCGAATCTACCTGATTATCGGCGTTCATAAACATTTAGATTTAAACGGGACGGAAAGCCAATGGGCTCGAGATTGGTTACATAAATACGGATGCAAACCTATTTACGTTGCCTTTTGGACTTAAATGTCAGACTGCTTGTGCGGGGAATCGAACCCATGACCTTTGAAATCAAAGGCCAAGGTCCTACCGCTGAGCCAGACTGCC
>JAHWFP010032164.1:0-39681 GCA_023313725.1 Lithobius niger
AAAATAATCTTGGTAGGCCTAAGTCGAAAGTCATTTACTTCCTCATTAAATTTCAGAGATGGCGCTATCTCGGTCTAAAAATAATAATGTTAGGGCTAAATACACTAATATTTTAAACAGAATTTCAAGAAAATTCCATGAAAGGATGGGAGGGAGCCTTAAGAAGGTTTGCAAATGAAACTTACAAATTCTATGCATTTACAAATTTTATGCATTTTACAAAAAAATTATATTCAATTAGTGGGTAATTTAGTAGAAAATTGAAGACCCAAACTAAAAGCAATGGTTCTGTAGACGTTAAAAAAATAGTTTGGCCGTCGATAAGCCTCGATAAGATCAGTCGTAGGAGTGGCATGAACTTTTGTCGTAGCCGCAGCATGTAACGTAAGCAATAGTGAAACGTTGTGTTGGTGTATTCTGACGAAGAGGATCGGAGCTATTCCTTGAAAATTCAAGAAGACTATTTGGTTTCTAGTCTCACAGGTGGTGAAAGTGTTATTTTCTCTCCAAAAACCTACCATTGTTTTATTACTTACGTTGTATACGTATTTTATTTTCTAAAACTGGACATATTTACGCAATATGGTCTTTCCAATCAACCAGTTCCAAAATAAATACACATGCAAATCTAATTCCGTTGTCATTTGGACTTAAATGTCGAACTGCCTGAGCAGTAATTGAATTCTCAACCTTTGAGACCAAAGCTCTATACGCTAATTCGAAGGTCTAAAAGTCGAGGTTCAATTCCTGCTCAGGCAAATGACCCAGCCATCCATGGGTTATTTGTGCCTCTCGTTGTAATATTATACATTGTTTATCATAATAGGCCTATAAATATGTTTACAATTATCAAAAATATTCCTGGTGCTTAGCTTATTCGAGTTAAAGGTGCGTGCCTCCAGGTTGACTTTATTGTATGACTCAGTTTTCCAACATTAGTTCAAACGTATGTAAATGTTGTAAACGCTTTCATTTTCCTGTTCTTTTCATCGTATAGACGGTTTACATTCACTCATAAATATATGTATATGTCGCAAAAGCAGTATACGCGCAGAATGTACGAAAATAGGAAGAGGGCATGTCCTTTTAATAAACTTTTCTTGTGAGTTTTTTTCTCTGACAATTGTGCTGACTCCAACAATAACATTTGTAATAAGAAAAATGATTGCATGCAAGGATTTTAAATTGGAAAAATGTTCAGTCGTTATCTAGCCGAGTAAAGTTGCTCTTTTACAGATAGCTAATCTAAGGCAGCGATTATGTAACAGTACCGGTGCAAACACTAGCATGGTAAAATATTAGATCCAAATCAAATATAAATTAACGCTTTTTGATAGTTCTACTGACTGAAACAAGTTACATTCTTGCAGGCATATACGTCGGTGGCGTACGCAGTGTTCAGTTCCCGAGTTTATGTAGGCCTAGCCTACTCATTTTTTAAATGTTGTTGACTGAATTGTATTTATGGGTAGTAGGCAACAGGCAAGCAAGGCTGCTCAGTGAACATAGGAATGTGATTGTTTTAGAAACCAACCCACTATACGGTAGCCAACTAACAACAAACCAACATCAGACAGGGAAGAAAGAGGTAGAGACTAGCCTATACATAAAGAAATCACCAGGCAACATATTTGTTAACATATTTGTTTTCTATGTTGCCTGGTAGAAAATAAATATGTTGCTTGTCATAAAGACGAATTTACAGCGCTTACATGGCTGCAAACCAAGTCAATTTCCTATTTTAATTAAGTAAAAATATTTGATAAATTTTTGGTGTCCGTAATTTGTTGCAAAAGTGATCGTTGTCTAACTGATTATTATATGGCTGTGTACACTATTTTTATAGGCGTATTTGCCTCCGTGGAAATATATTTGCATCCCCGCAATAGGTGTAAATGGAATTTGTGGAGCCATTTTTTGGCATTTAGTAGACCTTTTCATACATACCAAACTGAAGACCCAAACTTCAATTTCTTTACTGCACTTAAACTGTGCTTTTGGTGAAGTATCGCCTGGGGCTCTTTTGTCTTCCTTGTGTTTTTCCTTGCGTGTCGTGGCGGCCATTCTTTTTATTTTATTAGTTCCTCTGCTCCAGACGAGAGGGCGCCACCAGTACAACCAAAGATTTTTTTTCTTCCCTTCCTTCGCGCGCGCGTTGCAAGGCCGTGCTCTGTGGGCGGAGCTCAGCCGCGTCGCCGCAAGGGCTTCAACGTGTAACCATGCGCCGAGCAAAATCTCCGCCATCTTGAATTCGTAGTCGGAAACCGTGCGTTCTGCTGCAAGAGTGATGGCTGCCGAACGCTGAATTATTCAGCGGGCTCCGCAGCACGAGCGCATTCAGTCGAATTGAGAATGCTGCCGTCGAATGTGCAATTACCGAACTACAGCAGAAGTTATGCGATTGAAAAAGCAGCCAAATTCTACCGTTCGTACAATGATATTTGTCACCCTTCAGCGACTTTTATTGTATTGACGTTCTACACAGTGACCGAGCAAGCGTTTCTAGGCCTAAAAACACGGAATGCAGTAAAGGATGTATTTGCAGATTTTGTCATTTAACTATGATAAAACAAAAATAATATTAGTTAAGAATAGCCTACTTTATTAACTGCATATTTTAAACTGAGGAAATTAATTGTAGACTAATTTAATTTTTGCATTCGTTTGCCATTACGTTATTCGTTACCACTCGTTTTTGCCTAGGTAGGCCTAACCGAATTGATGTTTTTATATAGGGTTTATAACCAAAAGAAACGCTTAGCTCCGTACCTGCCTCACGTCGCAAGAAACCGCGTCTTTTTTGGAAGTTGATTAATATTATAATGAGAACCACAAACACCCTGAAAAGTTTATGAATAAAAAGGCAAGTCTTTAAATAAAATACAATTAAAACTTATAAAATAAAATTAAAGTTTACAGTAGGCTTAACACAACCCAGCAGTTGTCCTTGACAACAATGTATGTCAAACACAGAGTGCCACATATTGAGATTAGCCTAAATTTTACATAAATACCCACAAATTTTAAAATAAAAGTAGTTAGGCCTAAGCAAATAACCTGGCGTGTGTATCATTTAAAACGATAGCGTTATAGCAAGACTTATTAACACACACACACACACACACCGGAAACTGTGTTTAAGACAAAACAAATTTTTGGTTTTACTATAATCCGCATAATTCACATGTTTTTTGGAAATTGCGCTGGGCTTTGAAATAAGCAATGTTTTGAAACAAAAACATAAATCCCACCATTTTAAACACATCCACTGCAGTAGGCTACGTGTTTTAAGTAGGCCACGGTATGTATTTATAAAGTATTGAAAATTTAATGCTAATGCTGAAAGGACTTTTTTCATCCAGTGGTGCTTAAGCATTTTTTGATTAAAAAAAAAACAGAAACAAAAAATAGGCTACAAAAATTTTTAAGTGTGTTTATAAACATTTTGTTTTATTGCCTACTTCATCCAGGTTTGCCTTGTTGGCCTACTTGATTATTTTCATCGGAAAAATTGCAACATCTGTTTTCCAGTCTATAGTGGACTCTATACGAGTTAGTGTAAACGTTGTAAATACAAATAAAGATGGTATATTTAAACGGGAAGTGACCTTCAAATAAAAAGCGTTTTACGCACACCTAGACAACGACTTACAATATATTTTAAATTGAAAACAATAAAAGTTTTTTTTGTTTTTTTTAATTACTGGGAGGAAAGCAAAATGGTCTCTGATTAATAAGTCAAGATGCAAACCTACTTCAATTGGCCTTTGGACTTCAATATATTAAAAGGCAACAGAAGGGAATTGAACAATCGACCTTTGAGATCTTGGTAAATACTGCCTTTAGCCGTTCGTTTCCTTTAAAATAAAAAATAAATGTCAGTGTCATTATGGCTGAGCAGTAGGGAATCGGCCTTTGGTTTCAAAGGTCAAGGGTTGAATTCCCCGCTCAGACTGTCATTTAGTCCGAAAGGCATCAGAAATAGGTTTGCATTCTTTATCTGTTTTGACGTTCATTTCCTTTTTAAACAACCAGATAAAAGTTATGCTTTGGGATCTTTCAAAGCAAAATCTTTAAAGTAAAATTCCTGACTATTATTGAACCGTTTTGGGGTTTACAACCACAAAGTTTTCAGTCGATTAGTAATGTACCAGTTTGTTTTGTTAATGTGAACACTCTGTTAATTTATCTGTATCTGCAAAATAGATGTGATTTACAATACCTATAGGCATTTTGGTTACAATAAATAGCCTAGACGTTTTAGTTTATAACACCCACAGACGTTTTGATTTACAACATATTCCGCAGACGTTTGAAACGCAACTTCTACAAATATTCGTCGATGTATGCAGCTGGGAGACAGATCTTAGCCGTTGCTTTTGTTTACGTAGTGCTTTACAACGCATGAAACATCATTATAAGAACCGGAGCTCCTTATGACATGTTTTAGAATTACGTACGTGCTGTAAGTCGCAACGCCATTTTTGCAGTGTAGCCATAATAATTGCGTCAAAATCGTGTTAATCCCTTGAGATGCTTTTTGTTTGCAACAAATGAGAAAAATTAATTTTAGTAAACAGTGATCATTGCTAATACCAGTATACAATCTAAATAATTATTATCGTTTTTGAGAATTAAATCCTTACAGACTTTATGAAAATCGTTTGATTGGTGTTAAGGTGGGAAAACAGAACAAGGAAAGATATGAAAAGGAAAGTCATGGCATGCGTCATTTGCACCCATACTTTGACAAAAATGACCATAGTTTGGTGAATAACACAACTCACGGCTGAAGAGCTAGATACAAAAAAAAAAAAAAAACTAGAAAAATGTGGGGTGTTAAACAAAATCCAGATCTAGATCTTATCAGATATCAATACCTCCTGCAATAATTTAAAAAAAAAACGAATAGGAGGACAAACTCATCACTCAATTCAGGCGCTAAGTCTTGGGGACGACGGACACGACGACGAACATCATCAAGATGGTGACAATCACCTAGCACTTGATGGAATCTGAGTAGGCAGCAACACCATGACATTCAAAAGAGAGAGACCGCCCCCTCAAAAGAAAGTAAAGTGCAATGTTTGTGTGACCAATACGTAAACTGGGCAATGCCACCACTTCTCACTGAATATGGGGGGGGGGGATTGAGGCTTAATGGCGCGTCGACAACTTGGTCATTAGCGCCAACCTCAGTCACAGTGCAGTGGTCCGGGTTGCCACTGCACCACACATTACAGAGATGCTATTCAAACCCCTAATCTAAATCTTGTCACTGAATATGGCAACCAGCCGAGTGTCAATCCTGGATAGTACTTGAACAGCCCGCAACTTATGGCCGTCATGTTTGTCTCACAATGCTTACCAAGCAGTGTGCAACCACAGAAGCAAAAGTGGAAAGGTGTCCGAGGGAACAAGGCTGAGATCCCTTTAGAAAGGACCAGAAAGGGCTCCTTTGGCTGCCACGTTCTCTTTCCAAGCTACTCCAACGTGGCTCGGATCCATCAGAAAAATGTAAGTCTTCCACTGGTCAGGCAGCAGGAAAGCAAAGCCTGAAATCGCTTTGGCAAAACGTTCCGAAGGTTGTACGATGCCAAGGACGCAAGGGCACTCATGGAATCACTAAAGACAAGAAAATGCGTGCTACGAGGGTCAATGATCCATTCACCAGCCAGACCGAGTGCCAGAAGCGTGGCCTAAAACACAGAATAGCCTGATAGAAGGTTATGGGAAATCGTCATTCCCTCGTGCACATGAGGATATCAAACCAACTTCGGACTTCGACCCATCAGTGAAAAGCCGCAGATATCCGTCGTACTAATAACAATGCCGCCGAAACTTTTGTAAGTACCTTGCTGGTGGAGTGAAAGTTTTTAAGAGGCTACCAGGTGAAAAATAAAAATGCCAATTGTGAACGCCAAGGGGTCACCGGCATCTAGCCAAGCCTCAAGAAGCAGGGTATAATAAAGACCTTCTCCCTTCAGGATTCCTGGAGCATGTCACGGAAATTGCCCACGCCAATCCCGCAAGTGTTGTCCAAAAACCGCGGGCCAAGCAGGGCTGACAGAAAGGTGGCTGTGATGCTTCAATAATAGAGGCTGACCAGTGGAGATATTCGAAACGCCCCAGTCATCAAACGTAGGTCACTATGGTGCACAAGGTCTAACACCCTGGTGGGTCGAGTAACTAGGCGAAACAAAAACCATAAAAGAATAAACAAGATTGCTGTGGACAAGATCTTGGTATGGGGGGGAGGGGGAAATGAGGTTTAATGGCACGTTGACAGCCAGGTCACAGTACAGTGGCCCGGGTTGTCACTGCGCCACACATTACAGTGATGTTAACCAAATCCGAAATCTATATCTAATCTTAGATCTGTACCTCCTGTAAAATTCGAAAAAACCATGGACAGGAGGACAAAATCATTACTCAATTGATGTTCAATGTATCACAGAAGGTGGAGACGGAGACGAACCGTATCAAGATGGTAACAATCGACAAGAACATGACGGACCATGAGTGACGGGTGACACCAATGACATTCAGGAGGGATAACCCACCTCAAAAGGAAGCAATTAGTAAGGCACCAACCTTACTCTTTGCTTCGTTTTGAGGTGGGTTATCCCTCCTGAATGTCATTGGTGTCACCGGCCACTCATGGTCCGTCACGTTACGCAAACAGGTTAACTCCATATCCCCCCGGCAACCAAGGCGAAGAGCCGAGTGTCAATCCTAGAGAGTGCCTTTCGTACCCCTCCACTTATTGCCATCGTGTTTGCCCCATAAGGCATGCCAAGTTGTGAGCAATCTCAGAGGTAGAGCTGGAAAGACGTCTGAGGGAACAAAGCACAGATTCCTATTGAGGGGAACAGACAGGGCTCCTTTCACTGCACATCAGCATGCTCACCAGACAGGGCCCCTCTCACTTCACATCACCATGCCATTCCCAGCTATCGTGACATGGACAGGATCCTGCAAAAAATCATAGCTTTCCGCTGGCCAGGCAAATGAGAAAGAAGAGCATGGATTCGCTATGTCAAGGGGTTCCGAGGATTGTATGTCGCCAAGGACTCCAGAGCACTCAAGGAATCAATAAAATGATAAAATGCATGCCTCAAAGACCAAGGATCCATTTACAGCCAGACCGAGTGCTCGGTAGTGGTGCAGCATGACAGTACGATATGCATGTCATGAAGTGCCTGACAGAACCTGTAAGATGCTAAGTACCTGAAAAACCTTCCCTTTAAGTTAGCGCAGGTGTGGAAGCCAAAACAACCTAGAATCGAACACCACACCCGAGAAACATGCCTGCGTAACCACGGGAATTTGCGCCTGTTCCAAGTGCAAGCAAGATCTCGGTGCAGCGTCCACAGATGGCAAAAGTGAGCACACACTGTGGGTAACCAATATTGACTGCCCAGCACTGGACCCATTTAATTGCCAGTTGCAGTTTCCGCTCACAGGTCTGCGTTAGAGTTGCCAAAAGCCAAGGCAGAAGTTTTCAACAAACAGTGACTGGGAAACAACGGATTGCTGGCAATGTAGTTGATCCCAAAGGCAAAGAAGATGATATTGAGAATACATCCTTGAGGCACACCATTCTGCAAATACCATCGTGTCCCGAAAGAAGTGTCCCGAAAAACACTAACGCGAAAAGAACAACCTGAGAGGAGAGTTGAAAGGAACAGCGGCACTTTCCCATAAATGAACCAGATGTTGACACAGTCGAAAAGTCTTCCTCATGTCCAATTCGAGAGCAAATAGATTATCGATAGTCGACCGAAAACGTCGAAAACAAAACTGTGATGCGGATAACAACCCCTGTGACTCCAGCACCCAGACCAACCTCTCCCTGACCATCCATTCCATGTGTTTATAGATGTAGCTAGTCAGAGAGAGATTGGGCAATATTGGAAGGAGAAGTCGGGTCTTTTCCTGGTTTAAAAACCGGGATTAGCACTGCCATTTTTCATCCAGCTGGAATACAGCCCACACACAGTGAACATCGCTAGCAAGAACTGCTGGGAAGGCGGAGACAGATGCATGCTTCAACAGCTGATAGTGGATATCATCAGGCACAGGTGAGGAGTCACGCGACTTGGACAAAGCTGGAATGAATTACTGCTTGGTGAAGCTTAGGTTGTAATCCTCCAGACCGTCAGAATGAAAGTCGAGAGTATGAACCTCCTCTCTGAGCTAAATCTTAGAAAACCAGGATCATAATGGTTATCACTTAAGATCCACACAAATGTACACACGAGACAATCAGCAATATTCAGCACGAAAGAGCTCATGGCGTTCGTGCCACCCTTAACTGTGCTACCACCGTGGAAGACATTTTCCGCCCTGTGTTTTGGGGGTAGAGGGATCGAGGCTTAATGGTGTGTCGACAGCTAGATCATTAGCACCAACCCCAATCACAGTGCAGTGGTCCAGTCTGCGTAACACATTACAGAGATGTTAAACAAACCCCAAATTTAGATCTTAACATACATCTGTTCTTACTGCAAAAATTAAAAAATTTCACACAGGAGGACAGATTTGGCGCGTGTTCTTCCACACCTGCTGTGATGGTGTAGAAAATGTTATTAACGTAACATAAGCCGACCACAAAGAACATCTGCCGTCACAGATGACATACCTCGCAAGTGTTTAAAGGCAGCGCTTAAAGACTATAAAGTTTTAAAATAGTTGGGCTAACTTATATAGACGCAATGTTCGCCTGTGAGCACGAATGGCCTGCTCGCAAGCCAGTGTCCACCACGAAACTGGGACCCACTTTGGCTTTGTGGATGTTCGTAGGCCATGTCAGTGAAATGAGAAGGGGGGGATCTAGGTCATTAGCGCCAACCTCAGTCACAGTGCAGTGGCAGTGATGTGAGTTGCAAGTTCATCCACATCAGCAAAACCTTCCACTTCATGCTGAAAGATAGCAGTCTCAGCATAGGACCAGTCAGCCCGTTTAAGCGTCTATCGGTCAGGTTCAGAGATGCAGAACCCCCCCCCCCCTCCACCACCTTGCGTTGTAATCAAAACAATAGGAAGGCGATCTCTCCCATGCAGGTTAGCATTGGCAGCCCAGGTGAAGTGCAATTTAATAGCTAGCGAGTAAAAGGATAACCAATTGCCTTGCTATTTGTAAAATAGTTTTTCAGCGTTTTTCAGTGTATCTAGTGATTTTAGCTTGTATTCACTTTGGCATAATTTGAACAATATTCAGGTTCATGTTAAGAACAGTGATGCGATTTCCCGGATTATACCTCCTCCCCCCACCACCAATACATTGGATGGACTGTTTTCTACTTCTAAACGTCCAGTAGGGTTTAAAACTCAGCTTTCATCTACAGCCTACAACCATCATGCTTCAGCTAAGTTAAAGCGCAAAGAAATTAACTTAAAAAGTAACAAATCATTTTTTAAAAATTTGGGTCAATTAAATTTGTGGGGGGCCCCCCCCCGACATGATGGGACGTACGCGATTCGATCCTAGTTTGCGTCTTCTCCTTTGCTACGAAAACGTAGCCTAGTTTACAACTAAGCTACTTCCTCTGTAGGTGGCTTCAGCAGGATCCAGGATTTTATTTAAGAAAAAACAAGATGAACGTAGATAGTAGGCTACAACTCCAACGGTAATATTTGCTTACATTACATTTTTTAACACTTAAATTATTTTTACTCTTGATAAAAAAAAATTATTTATGTTAACTATTCATATAATACCTATTTTTGATCTAAACTGAGATCTTGTAGATAACGTTGTTTATATTTGCTGCGTAAGTGTGCGACTACTATTCATGTTTACGCGTTGAAACTACTTCTTGCACGCCACTGTACTATATAACAGTTGCAGGAAAAAAAATTTTTTAAAGATACTTAGTAATTAGAATTAAAAATAAGACCGCAAAAAATTATTTAAAAAAATCCTTCTCACGCCCCTTACTAGTGACTCAAAACCTGTTGGCCAACAATTTTGTTGCGATTTTGAAAGGAACATCTTGCTTTGCAATTACGGCATTCACAGCTAAATATAAAACGAATTTTTTAGCGAAAAATTTGATTTTGGAAAAAAGTGGACAAATGAAGGACGTTTTATTAAAAAGAAAAATCCTGGTTACTTGGTCACTTTTGCAAATTAAATAAATGCCAAAGTAGCAAAGTATTTTTTTGTCCCAGCTTTGGATAATATAATTGTGGCCTATTTGTTTTTTTAATAAAGGCAGTACTTTATAGTAAATACTAATGTAAAAAAATGTTCCCCTAAGGAATTGTTTTCACTATAAATATCTGCCATTGAGTTATTTAGCTACGTGCGTACCAACAATTTCTGGAATGAAAAAAAAAAGTTATCGAATTGACCAATGCAACTATACGTACTAAAACATCACGAAACTAGTTTATTGCAAATTGTCTCATATGTATTGTTTGAATTTAAAGCTAATATTTCACTTCATTCACAATTCTGTGCATGATATTTTGTTGTTGGAGTCTTTTAAAACCGGAAGGGCACACTAACACATCGCCAATTTCCGCCCATGTTATTTCTAAGCAATAATTTTCGTTGTTAGGTTTACTTCTTACTGTGCATCTCGTACACAAGGTTTGTATACAGATGGAAGCACTGGAATATACACTTGAAATTTAATTTTGGTACTGAAAATGCTCGAATGGTAAATACTTATGGCAATTACGGTAAATACCCTGTTTTACAAAAATATACATAAACATTTTTTCCCGTAGGCTAATGGTGTTTTTTTTTTATACATTTCCGATTTGGACTTGAAGCTTGGCCTACATCATGCTTTTTTTTTAATGGTAGGCCTGTCAAGGTAAACGTGAAGTACACTACTACTTTAAAATTAGTGTTATAATATATTGTATAACATTTGATTGTTCAAATTTTACCAGTGCATAGACCTACGTTAAAAACGTGAAACGATTTATTGTAATAGAATATATTTGAACTAATAAAAAAATCTGACTTTGGATCTTGATTACACCACTAGATGTAGGATTTTAACCTTCATCTTCATCTGTGACTGAGGTTGGCGCTAATGACCAAGCTGTCGACGCGCCATTAAGCCTCACCCCCCCCCCCCTTCATATTCATAACAGGTGTATTGCTTTGTAACACTAAGGCAAGTCTGTAGTTATTTCTCCCTAGAAAACGAATGAAAAAAAGAAGAAAACAAACCAAACAGCAAAAACCATACACCTGAAGATCGAGTGCAAACCAATTTGGATTTATATGTCATACTGCCTCAACAGGGAATTGAACCAACGACCTTTAAAAACAAAGGCCAAAGTCCTGCCGCTAAGACATAGTGGTAGCTTGGGATAATGTCAGTGCGGCTTAGCGGTAGGTATTCATCCTTTGGGTTCAAAGGTCGTGGGTTCAATTCCCCACATAGGTGATATGATATTTACGACCAAAAGGCAGCGTAAATAGCTTGCATCCGTATTTACTTAAATTTTCTCGAGCTCATTTAGCCTTCCTTCCTTGGTAAAAAGAAGCCTCCTGACAGGCAAATGAAAAGAACACAAGTCAGGTCAGGATGCTTCTTTTTACCAATTCTCACTGCGCCGCAAATTAATTGCTTGATTAAACTTTCCTTCCAGTTCATCACTAGAAATAATGTGTAGTGCAGTAAACCATTTCACTCACTTACATTACATAGCAGTGGTGTGATCCGTATTCGAACTGGCAACACCTCCTTCCCCAGATGACTGACAAAGCGCCTTTTATCGATGTGCCCACTCCTCAACACGTATATAAGTGCGTAAAGGTGGCTTACCGTACTCGTTGTTTCTATGCATGATTTTTGCTGTTTGTCTTGTTTTCCTCTTTCCTTTATATAATTTACAGCGATTGGCGTATTTTTATTCAAAACGAATGAAGTTTACCCGCACAAGTTTTCACGGTTTGTAGTAGGATACACGGTAACCGTGTTTCTAAATTAATCTGAGGGTAACCTCAATAAAAAAAAAAAGGCTAAAAAGACCAAACATTTTGCAACTGCACGAATACACTACTCCAATCAAATCAATTTTTTAACAGTACGATAAATGAAGGATGTGAACAGGGAAAGAAAAAAAAAGGGCGTACTATATACAACCTTAAAAAATGTACTTCTGCCTGTAGGCCAACTAAAAAAATTAAAATGTGAAGGGAAAAATTAGCAGAGTACAAATCTGCATTCCTCAATCGTCCCTGAAACAACGTGGAGAGATGTGGAAGGCTCGGATATTTAAAAACTAAACAAACTGTTAAAAAAAAAACTATTGGGGGGGGGGGGGGGGTAGTTTTTTTTTTTGTTAGGGGGGGGGGGGTGGGGGAGGAGGATTGTTTGCTATAACATCCTTGCTAGTAATTGTACTCCATGATGTGCACCACATACAAGAGTACTTATTTTGTGGTGGATTTTTTAAAACAGGAATTCTCAAGTAATAAAAAAAAATCTGCAGCAATTTTTACTTTTTTATTAGTTTTAGGTATTTTTCATACGGTTAAAATAGGTAAAAAATATTGTAACCCTGAATTTTCATGAATCCAATGATTCATATCTTTAGTGTCTGCTGCTACGTTAGGCCACTCTTTCTTCGCTCCACCTGGTGATACATGAAAACCATCGGAAGTTTGACTTTATTACAATTTTCTATTACTACGAAAATAAAAGTTGCGCCACTTACTTACCGCTCAGCTTTAAGCTGACCGTGACACCAATGCATAAACTGTAGGATTTAAAAATAGAACTAACTCTAAAGCTGACCGACGGAATAAGCAATGTCACGGTCATTCTGTGTTTAAACCGAAATAAATTACCTACACAAAATGTAAACATTAGCAATGATCCACCCAAAACCAAAACTGGTATAAGAGAAGCCGCCAAGTTTCCAAAAAGGGTCGGCATTTGAAAGTAGTGATATCATTCAACCACGGAAAGGCCGTCAAGGTTAATCGTATTAGCCAAGTTAATTGTACCGACTAATAGTTCGCAAGTTAAATGAAAACTAGAATAGTTATTGCTACTCGCGGTAGCAATCTTCTAGTTTTCATTTAACGTTCCAACTATTAGTCGTGGTGCGATTAACTTGGCTAATAGGATTAGATTAACCTTGGCGGCCTTTTCCTGGTTGAATGATATCACTACTTTCAAATGCCAACCCTTTTCGGAAATTTGGTGGGTTCTTTTATACTTGTTTTGGTTTTGGATGGACTGTGTAATTATATTTACTCCCTTAAAAACAGAAACTTACCTTTGTGGCAGGCAATTCTCAACCAGTATCCTACACCAAGATAAACGGATGATGTACATGTCCTCTTGAATTGGAGCCCAAGACTCTCTTCTGTGCTTAGTTTGCCTTACTGGTTAGCCTAATTTTGTTTAAGTCTACGTTCTATTTACACTTTTGTATTTCAATGACAGGGTTTTTTAACGCTTCTAAATACGGAAAAAATAACGAAAAATTTAAACATTTGCATACAGCATTCCATGCAATATTAATAATTTTCTATTTATGGTACCATTTTTTGCCAATACACGCCGTTGTCAAGCAATTGAGTGAAACTAAGTTTCAACTGGCCTAAATATTTTTCTGTATTTTTTTTTTTATTACTTTTGGGTTGAATATAATTAAACATATAGGGTTACACAGTTGCTTTACAACGACATTTTTGGCAAGAAATGGCACTAAAAACGGAAAATGTAGAATTCCTTTTTTTTTAAATATTGTACAAAATGCTGGCCGCAACTGTTTTCACTTGTTTCATTTTGCATTGAAATTTGTTTAAAACTGCCTGTTACTGGAATGCACAAGTGTCGATTTATCTGCCTTTTACGTCCATGAGGTGATGTGCCTGTGGTTTTCAGCAATACGCAAGAAATATTCATCCAGTGGCATTGAATTAAAAACCATTTGTTAAAAAAATTTATCTGCTGGATTTAATGAAACAAATATTTTAATTTTAAAATTGTTAAAATAAGGACCTTAAAATCTCATGTTTTGTGGAGTTAATGCATGTTAATGCACGGTTGAACTACTAAAATTATTATTGTATTTTTTATTTTTATATCAATTATTGATTGTCCCAAAACTGTCAAAACTTCAACTCAACAGCAGTGCGTTTCAGTCATCATAATCTTTGTTCGCTTGCAAAGAAACATCAGAATGCAGGAAAGCACCAGAATTCAAAAGATAGATATGAAGCATGTGTAACTATCAATTTAGCCATAAATTAGGCCAACAATGCGCCAACGGATAAAGATCTTCAAAGCAAAAGGCTGGCACCAAAATTCAGTCTTTCTTTTTGCGTTTAGGGCTACCCAAAAAGAAGCAGTAGAAAAGATCATCTCACACGTATGTTTCTGTAATTTGGACCAGTACAATTTTTATGAATTTTTTCTGCATATTTCCTCCTGTTAAATTGACTTTTTCTTCCCGAGTACGAAAGGCATTAGGGTTGCAAGGAAGCAGACTAATGAAAATGTGTTTTGTGGAACTATAGTTAGTTGAACATTGTTAGGTAAGGAATGTTATATAGTTGGTAGTGCGTGCAGAAGAAAAATCCATTACAAACACTCCGTATAAGAACATAAACCAAAATTAAAAGAAACATAGGCTAATATCGAACACTTCGTGTAAAGGATTAATATTTCTATTGATGTAATGGCTGTAGGTCAATAATTGATTTTTTTTTTTTTTTTGGTTTTGATTATGTTATCTGAACAGATGATTCAGGCAGTTAAGTCTTATATCAAAACCTAGCAATGCATTTTAGTCGAACCGTTTCTAGGATTTGAAGCCAAACCTCTACCTACTCGGTAAGGGGGGAGGGGAGTGAGGTCTAATGGTGCGTCGACAGCTAGGTCATTAGTGCCAACCTCAGTTACAGTGTAGTGCTCCGGATTCCCACTGAGCCACACTTTACAGAGATGCTCGGTAAGTTGCTGTACTCAGATTAAATACTAGTTTTTCTTTTTTTTTCATTTGCGTTAGACTTCGTCTCCTGTATGGAATGTGTCTAATGTCCCTGAAACTGGGTTACACTGATGCGCAATCGGCTGCACAACCACTTAGTTTAGAGTAACACAGAGTGTTATTAGTAACAACAGTATATAATATATAAACAGAATATCCATCAAGCGCAGTTAAATGACTCTCACTACGTTTCGGTTCCTAGGTCGGAACCGTTTTCAAGTGAAGGGTTTAAAACATGTCAAGCAACTTAAAAATTAATAAAACAAGAGCAGATCATATCCCAAGTCCGCAGGTCAAATGATGGGTGAGTTAGTTGCTGACTGTTGGCACATTCTTTCGAATTGTGCCGACTTTTATTTTTATTTAATTTTAATTTTAACATGGCACCTTAAGACTTGTTAGGTTTATAACCATGACCCATCTGCTCTGCTGTTGTTTTATTAATTTTTAAGTTGCTAGACATATTTTAAACACTTAACTTGAAAACGGTTCCGAGTTAGGAACCGAAACGCCGTGATTTCGTCTTTCACCTGCGCTTGATGGCTACTCTGTTCATATTTTTAATTACTAAAATGCTTTTTAGTTTTCTGTATTTTATTAGTAACAGCTTTACGGTAACTCAATGAAAGGGGTGTGTTGTTAACGTAGTTATGTAAAAATGAACTACACAAGAACTTTTATGTATAGCTCGTATTGTAATTCATTAAGAAGTATATAGTGAAGAAATAAGGTCTCCCTTTATTTACTCAAAAAGAACACCTTATCATGAGTACCTTTATTTTTTTAATATTCTGTTCATGGTTTCTATGAATTTATGTTTGGTGGTCTCCTTACACTGCATACCGTTTGCACGAACAGTAGACCATGCTGTGCAAGTTATAAAACACACCGTTATTCTTGGGAAGAAGACATTAAGAAGGCATTATTTTTGCTATTTCCCAAAATAATCGGGTATGATATAAGATTTAGATTTGGGGTTTGTTTAACGTCTTTGTAATGTGTGGCGAAGTGGCAACCCGGACCACTGCACTGCGACACAAGTTGGCACTAATGATTTAGGTGTCGCCGCGTCATTAAGCCTCAATCTCCCCTCCCCCCTCCCCCCATGTTGTAAACACTGTCAATTACACTGAAACCATCAAAAAGGCAAGGCAGTAGGATACATGCGGGTGTATTCTCCTTGTATAGGCTTGATGGAGTTCCCTAATGATGGTCTCTCTTTCTCTCTCTTTAGCCATTGTGAAAACGCTGTTTCAAGTCAGCAGGTCAGTTCCACGATTTAATCTTAAAACAAAGCAAATAGTTTGAAAGTAAAACTGGGTTTGCAATACCAGGTTAATAAGCAGGCACAAAATATAAATCTCTATGCTGTGTTTTTGACTCGTACGTGAGAAAGGTTTTCTTGTAAGGGCCGAAATACAGGTAAAGTAAACAGTATCACAGCAGGTTTCTGAGGAGGGTCAGTCACTGTCTTTGATATGCATTGTTCGTACTTCATGTTTTTCACAAAATGTGAAAGTCTCTTCTCCAAACATGTTAGTACCAGCGGGTGGGCAGTAACGCTGTAGTCTACAAGTTCTAAGGTACGTACGTAACCTTGGAGTAATCCCTTACTTCGTTATGTAACCGTATTCTAGTAACGTTGGATACTCCTAATCTTGACGCATGAATGATGCAACGGAGTTCAAAACTGGAGATATTTAATTTAAGGAGACAATCTCACATGAACATGACCCTTCTTTTCAAATTTTAGTTACAAAGTGAATAATAAATCACAATTTAATGAAACAGACAGTTGGCATTTTCGTGTCGCAAGCAAGAAAAGACAATTACTCTGACTCGTACGTAAGCGCCCCAACCCCTAAGTATATAATATTAATAAAAATAAGGTTAATTTGCCTGATAACAACAAAAGGATACAAGTGGGGTTTTGTCAAACCACTTATACCTGCCCACGAATTATTATGCAAACTCATATAAATTGGAGTAGGTATAATAGGGCAATCTTGTTGTCAGTTCAATTACAATAAGGATAATAAATCACGGTTGTTTAGTCTTGTCTTGAAGCATTGAGTTGATGGGGCAAAGGCCTGGGTTTGAGTCTCAGTCGGGGCAGTTGTCTTTACTTTCTTTCTCAGATTAGTGTATTTTGTTTTGTCACAAGGCCAGCCCTTTATGTCGACTGTGCTTACTTATAAATAAGGACGTCCATCAACGAATTTAAAAGACAAATTCTGCTGCAGAAACAGTTGGCATTTCATGATAAACAGTCATGAGAAAATTTAATTAGCCCCAATTAAAACTAGGGGTACTTAAATTACGGTCTGCACTGAAAAAAAAAATGAACAAAATCGTGTCAGGTATCGTGAACCTTTTTTGCATTGTTCGTGATGGTTTATAGCGATAGCGTAGCGTTCTTATCGGTAACTCAAGCGGACCGTGGCAAAGACCCTCCTAGACAAGCAGGGCAGGGTAGTGTGTGAGACTGTCTGTAAGCTGATTTAGCAATTGTGGTATCGATTCTTGCCTATTCTGGACGGAGTGCACTGTAAAAAACATGTGTTTTAAAATAAAAACATTTTAGACAAACCTGGAAAATGTTTTAGACGTTTTTTAGTTGAAACACACATCATAACGTTTTACAGAAGTAACCTTTAAAAACCTTAACCTTTGTATTGTGTTGCAGACGGGAACTGCGGTTAAAATAAAACACTACGCTTTCAATTTGCAACGCTTTATAAAACGCACGTTTAAAACGTAGCAAAGGAAGTATTTAAAGGCACATGCGTCTTTGTTGGCTTTCCTGTATGACTCAGTTTTGCGACATTAGTTCAAACTTATGTAAATGTTGCCAACTGCGTCAACTGCAATCTCATCGGGTCGCACGATATACTGTAAGGATTTATGTGCCTTTAAAATAAAACAGTAGTATTTTTATTACAACGCACGATTTTCAAAATTGTGTTTAACGCCAACACTTTATCATATGTTGTAAAAATAAACATTACCGTTTTAAGATAAAAACCTACTATTAAATTTAAGAAAACAATCTCACATGAACATGACCCTTCTTGCAAATTCAGTTCCAAATTGAATAATAAATAATAAATTATAAAGTAACAGTTTAATGAAACAGACCATGGTACTAAGTTTTATTTAAAAAAAAAACTATAGTCGCTATATGTGTTTTAAGGCTGTGTTTATAAATCGATGCAAGTTGAATGCTAATGTTTTATTTTGAACGCATTTCACGTCTGCTAGACTACATAAACGCCGTTTTAAAAAGGGTATCTCATTCCATGCTGTTTGTGAAAGCCGTCTATGTGTTTTTCAGCTAAAACATCTAAAAACGTTTTCTGGGTGTCTAAAATGTGTTCATTTTAAAACAAATGTTTGTATACAGTGTAGGCTACACTTGGCTTGACATGAACAGGAGTTAGTAGCTTGAATCGGTGACATTGCACTTCTTATGACTATTCTACGGTTCAAAATTGATCCATTTCATCTATATGAACGTTACTTTGCTTTAGATGACATAAGGCTAAAAAAAGTGTCTTATTGTTAACGCTGCGGACAGTCTGCACTACTACGCCAATATTTGCGACGTAGTGGCGTGTAAACAGCTATAAAATGTGCACACAAGCAGCATTTAAAAAGTACACAAACCAAAGAACATGCGTGATTTTACACCTATTAAGGCAAATTAGACGGTTAATAAAAGATAGAATTTCACACAAGAAATGGAATTGATATGAGCACCAAGGGGCAAGGGATGGTCCAAGATGTGCAGCGAATATTTTGCTTTATGTTAATAAGAGATGCTGTTACAAACATATTTTTAATTGTTTGGTAAACTGGGATATCGCTCTTAAACGGAAAACTCACTCTGCAAGACACTTCGAAACAGCTACTGGGCCAAGTGATCGCCAAGAGACTTAGAGTTACAAAGCATTGAGTAGTATAGCACTAGAATTCAGTTAAAACCAAAACGTATCTTGGCAACGTCAAGCGGTGTGCAGTGGACAAAATTAAACTCTTTAATATTTCTGCAAAGTAGATTTAAGTGTAAGACAGTCACATGGTTACCTTTGTGTAGAATCACAGCTATAGTTTCAAGATTTAACTAACCTTTTAACGAGGTACGCTTTATTTGAAAATATCCACGGTAATTATATGCCATTGTGACAAGGACACTGGACTTTTATCATTTTTTAAATAAAGAACCTAATGCTTTTATTTTTCAGCAAGATTTGTGCGCCCTTTTTTGCGGTAGGTATGCGGTACGATAGGCTACTAATGTATGGCAGATATAGCACTGTATTATATTTTTATTCTTTATTTCAAAATAAAACACAACAAATAATTTAAGATATACATTTAACTGGCAACAAAATCCCCATTAACACCGGTAAATAACGGACTAGGACAACAGTCACTGTACACCACAAACAGAGTGCCGAGATCGAGGTTTTTTGTTGCTGATGCACATTAAGGTCACTGAGACAATAAATCCCTTTTTCTGACCATCAGTTAATTAGAAACGAATGGTATTGCATGTTAGTGAGCCAAATTGTCGGCCGTTTTGCAAGTATACGGAATAATAATTGAAAAAAAAAAAAAAAAAAAAACTTAATTACAAGAATAAAAGACAAGACCTACAGAAGTATACCGGCACCTGAAGCAGCCATTGGTTAAAATTTTTAGTGCAAAGTTATTTTTTTTTTGTGTGTGAAATTAAAAGCATGCAAGTAAATCACAGGGGCATGAAGACACACTAACAAGGGTAAGCAACTGTATTGGTGATACATAATACGCTTAGTACGTAACGGTCTTAAATGTACACACGGCAAAGCAAACAAAAGTTCTGATTTCAATATTTATTCATAGAGAAAACCTATGAATACCATCAGCTTGACAAAACTAAAAAAAAAAAGATAATACACTACGACTTCTTGTATGGTAACATTGTACATATCAATTCAATTAGGCTTTGGAGCAGAATGAATTACGATATTGTAGTTGTACACAAAAAAAAAATAGTATGTAAGCCCACATTTTAAGTAGGAACACGTATTTTGTTTACTGGGTCACCCTCTTGCTGAATATGAGGTGAACCAAATATTAGAACTACAACTGCATGCACATTTCCCTGTTTATAACATGGTACATGGATAATTTTTTTTTCCTACAATCACAAAATATACATGTATACAGCTGCACTGAGATTGTAATGACAAGACACCGGTATGTAGGCCTACTATGAACAACTAGAAAGCTATCATGGTGTTATATGAGGAGCCCGTTCAAAGAAAAGTACTAATTCTGACGTAGGGAGTGTCTCACCATTTCAGCACGTAATCACCATTCAGAAACACTAACGTCGAAAGTGTAGGTAGGTACATGATCAACACGACACCGGGGGAAACAAATGAAGCAAGCAAAGTTTCGCAACAATTTTTCACTTTATGGTGTCAGCTTGCATAAACACATAAACATGGTGGTTATATGAAATACGTATATGGATTCATCTGAGCCTTAGTTTGTACGTATTTATGGAGGATTTAGACAATCTAGACCCAACTGGAGTCATGGATACAATACAGATTGCATGGCTTTTCCTTTAAGGATTATATGATTCGATGTTTTTAATTCAACATTTGCATAAAAAAGAAAGATTGGATTTTAAAGTGGCCCTAAGATAACACACACAATGAAAGGTTGATTTTTGTACAATGAAGTTTAAAACGCATGTGGGAAAAGGAAAAGTCTAAAATAAAGGTTTTATTACATCGTCTTTAGCTACTGCTATCGAAAGCGGTGGAAAGTTGCGTGGCCACGGGAAAGTTACGAGCCAACTTTTCAGGCTACCTCGTCTTAGCTAATGTTTATTTCCTGAGCTTAATGGTCGGGTAACGCCAGCGTTGAGAGGCGGGTCACACTGTTCACCTGAATCTTTCAAGAGACGCCTGCGTTTGTATCGTTTTGGAGCCTGGGTAATTATGTTCCCCAGCACAGCTGTGACAAATACACACACAACGCGAAACGCTAGCTGGGATTCGCGGGGGCTTTGGGGTTGCCGACTCACTAGTGGATGGCGGCAGCTGCTTCCTGACTATGCAACTCATTTTCACGCAAAATGTGCCACGATGACCATACAAGCATGGAAATATATTTTCCTGTCCCCTTCTCTCCGCCCCCAAGTCTTCCCCCTCCCCTTCCCCTAATGTCGAGACCGTTGCTGATCGATATAATGATGCAAAATTCACCAACTCTTTGCCAACACTGCGCCATGTTCATTATTTTCTTACATGCAGCACTACTAGGTTTAAATTAAATGCAAGTACTTCATTAAGGTTAACAGGATGGTTGAAGAGGTGGAAATAGTGCAGGATTATGTGTAGAATTCTGATTTTATTCCCAACCAACCTTTTACAATTTTCAGAAGAAATTAGCTGTAAACACACACCCGTCTTCAAGAAGTTAGCTTTGTTTTGAAGAGTAAATGAGGGAATAATATCTATGGGGTAAAGGGCACGTCAGCAAAAAAGTTATTGTGCAGTAACAGAATTACTAACATAATAATCCTCAAAGCAAACAAGTAAACCTAACCCTTTTCAAACATGATTAAGCATAGGCAAACAGTTTTCACACTGATACCACACACACACACCACAAACACTGCGTGTAAGGATCAGGGATTACGTTCATTAATTACAATTTATTACATTTTCAGAAAGAGTTTCGAGTAGACCTGCAATAAAATTACTTCATCATTATGTAATGTAAAGCAATGTTAATGAAAATGGTATCAAACAACTTGTATTTATCTATCTCCAAATTAAAACTGCAATGGTCTACGATCACATTCATCATAAGAGTTGAGCGTTTTATAGCACATTTATAGCCCCGGAACCTGGTATACAAGCTAAGAGTCTGCTCGAGGGGGTCACTAATAATACCAGCCCGCAGGTGGTATGATGGCAAAAGCGCAGCACATGAATAATAATGAACTAAATGGCGGTCAGCGCATAGAAAGAAGAGGTAAGGGTTAAGGTATAAGAAGTGTATTTTTTTCGGTCAGGGTCCTTGTCCAATGAAAGACCCAGCGCCACCAAGCAGCTTTATGATGTCGATTAGTTTTTGTTTCATCCTATGTCAGACTCCTTGATCCTCCCAAAAATCCCCTACCCAAATCCTCGTGCCCCAGCCTCGTTCTCCGACTCCACTCTTCACTATCCCAATGCTAGTTGCTTCATTTTCAGCTTGCAGGATTCTGTTGGCAGGATTTGGCTCGTCTAAGCCGGCGCCATCTCTGACGTCACACTGGCTCCCCTAAACGAGCGGCCTCACTACGAGGTCAAAATTTACGGTCGGCACTAGCCAAAGATGAAAGGTGTCCTAAGGCTGAAGAAACCATAGGGAGCCTCCAGACCTGCGCATCTCCAAGATCTGCACCCAGTCAGTGATGTACAGAAAAGAAATCACACCTTCTCCCAAACTCTGACGTTACCTTACCACACCTGGATGAAAACCCATAGTGGTTACCGTTTTATTTAGGACACTATAGCAGTTGGTCTATTTTAACTGTTGCCTACGTGGTTTTAAACCCGTATTCATTAAATGGATTAACCTTTAACCTCTACACAGTAAAGTATTGCAATTAATTCATTATCCTAGGTTACGTACTCAAGGTTTTATTTTATAAGTGAACCAAGCCACTTTTAATGCCACATTTCTACATACGTTAAAACATACATTGATACCCTTTGGCTAGTCATACGAACTCACTAAATTGCTTTTGACGCTTTGATACTATATATAACTTTTAACAAAATCGTATTATGCTCAAATCCCACTACGACTGCAACAAACTAGTTTATTTTTTGCTCATTAAAACTCGGAACATACACATTGCCCTTTATTGCTACCCGTTGAGCATGACTGCAGTGAACAAATACCGGGTTACATTCCGTTAAATTTCTAAGGAGTCTCAAATGCCAAGCTTGTTCTTAATTTGTATTTGTAATGACAACTATGTAATTTATAAACACGTTAGTGCGAAAAAACTGCTAGCCAAAGTGTATTGCTAAGCAAAAACAACACTGAATCAAAAACTAAAGTAAGAAAGCCTACCAAATTAAAGCTTAACTGTCGTATGTTGTGAAGAGTATATGTAATGGTGAGTGATTAGGTGATTACACAAAACTGACACCACATTTTTTTCCCACCATTTGAAACATTATTTGGCATAAGAATGATGCATACGAAGTGCTGAAATAGTGGACGGGCAGCAAATGACATAAAATCCACGAATAAAAGTCTAAACGGCCTAAAGATTTCCTGAGTAGAAGTGTGGAGTGCGCTTCAACATAAACTGAAATATATGCCGGAAACAAACAACAAATCATTTGCTATGCTAAGAATCATGTTCATTTATGATATCAAACATGTGAAACAGAGAATCCTTCATTTCTCTATGAAACTAAACATTCGAAAAACAAACATTTGTGCAAAAAATGTTTATACTTGGAAGGATAACATAAAAGTAGTGTAAATTTACATAGACGGAGTTGATTTACCTTTTTTTTTTTCAATTGCATGCTTTTATTGTGTTGCACGATCTATTTTACAAGTTTGCTTACAAAATAACAATGAAAAACAAAGTAGTTACGGGGATTGACGCCGCACAGCCAAGCACGTTTATGTACAGAACACGAGAGTGAAACATACAATACTTATTCGTTTGACTAATATTATTATGATTTTTTTTTTTTTTGCATTTCTAGGTTAGTTAGGGAGACTGTCTCCAGAGACGCTATAATAACGTAATATGAAGGAACGAAAAATAAAGATAAAGAAAAAAAAAACAAGAGGCCATAGGGCCGTTCTTCCTTGGGATGAGCGACGATACACTTTCTTGTGCCCACAAATTGGTGATAAAAACACATCAACTCATGTGCTCTGGCTCTAACAGGGACTACTCATTGTTTTGTTGGCAGGGTTTCATAAAGCAAGTTGAGCGTGATGTTCTGAGTAAAACAAAGCTACATCATACATACATACATACGTACATATACATGTATTACGGCATAAAATTTCATCCTCAAAAATTTTGGGAGTTAGGGCTACTGTTTAGAACTGCTTACAAAATACATGTACATTATGATTTGTATAGGAACAACGTTTCTGGGCAGATTTGGATTAAAGATGTGACCACAACGCCTACACGCACACAGCAGCACCCACTGAGCTATGAAAATTTGCCACATAGAGACACTGGCGTGGTATCAAGTGGAATAATAGAACATGCATGCAAGCGTGTACACTATGGTATTACACCTAAGAATGGATAATACAGTGTGTTTGGCGGATGAGGTACAGAGAAGTAGGCTACATACTTGATCATACCATAAACACAAATAAAGTTTCCTAAGCATAAGCTACATTAATTATTGAAGGCCATAGACAACGTAGGCATGCATGTACACATGACGATAACATTAAGATCAGGTAAAGGCGAATAATCATTGATTCGACCTGTACGACGTCTTACTTTGACAGACATATTTCAATAGTTACATTGTACTGTTGTGGGAAAAAACGCCATTTTTTTCATTTGTTTGTTTGTTTGTTTAAGACTATACGTACGCGTTACAAAACGTCTTATATAAAGATTTAGGAACCCTAAGATTTCCAACCTGTGCTTTGAAACCGTTTCCCTACAAGCCTACACTATAAAGAACTATATCCCCGTCCAGGGAAAGGGTGTTGGATTTTTGTTTACGTATTCTTCGCAAACCGTTTACGTTCCGACCACTGCGCATGGGAAATGGTCGCTGTCGCTGATGCAGTTATCATCTACACTGTCTCAGTTAATAATAATGAACTCTATTGATGTGATATTCGCTATATGTTATGGGTCGTAGACCTGGAAATGCTTCGAAAGCATTGCAGGCATAATCCACCCAATGCCTTAAGGGGGAGAGGGGGAAGAGATACACTTAGTCAACTTTATTTGTGCGTACTAAAGTTACACGTACACTATGAATGACAACTATGAGCAAAAAGGGTTGGTTACAGGAATTGCTCGATATTTTTTCTCCTTTTTTTCTATAGAAGAATTTTTTTTGTTTTGAAATGTCTTAGTACAGTAGTGAACAAGGTTCATATCGGTGGCTAACCAAGTAGGTCTACCCATGCTTCAGTCTATTTGCTTACTGCCCAGTGTGCTCAGCTGATGGTCCAGTCCATGCTACAGAGGTTCCTTCACAATGCTCAAACCTATACACTTGCACTCATTGCAATATGGGAGGGAAACATACAGTACACGGAGCTTGTACTTTCTCCTTTTCCAGTGGGAGTACTGGAAAAACACATGCTGACATTGTCAACAATGGTATCTTTACCATAATAACCACAATCATAATTGGTTATAGCAATAGTAAAATAATAAAATCAAAATACTAGAAACAGGTGCTCAGCGAGTTAGGCAGGTACAAACACACAACTTAGGAAAACTAAACTTCTCAGTGAAACGCAAATGCACAGATGCAGACAAACAATTACTCCCTACCTGAGGGAGCCTAATGATGAATTGAGAGAAATGAGTGACAAAGGTGCGTGAACAGTTTAAACGATACAATTGAGAAACTATACAGTACTATCCTTAAAAAGCGACAAAAGGAAGGCGAATAGGCAATTGCCGCAAAACACAGTCATACTAAATGCAAAAACAGTCGTGATACAGTATGTATACAGTTTTATCACGTGATTGGGATGTCTGCATCTTAGCGATGATAAAAAAAAAGCCTAACTCGCTACACTATTAAAAAAAACACAACAGGGATGAATTTGATTAGTATTGTGTATACAGCGTACATTGATGTAGTTCGCAACGTCCACGACATGATCTACAAAGTACCTTACACTTTGAATTCCCCAAAGCCTAACCCCTTGTAAACTAGTACTCATAACGGTATACTACTTACGATTAAATAGCTGATATTGGAAACATGATTGGCCAAAAATATGCCTAAAAACGCTTATTTATAGACAAGAAAATAAGCCATATATGGCAAATAGAAACGAGACAGCATCAATCAATATGTATACACTTTTCGTTTTTTTTTTCCTTTTTCAAAGGAAGTATAACAAACCCTTACCTATAGGTGTGCCACTCAGACACCAGATGTGAGCAGGCAGCAATAACAGAAGCAAAACGAAACAACATTTCGGTCCAGTTTGGCCACCGATAATACCCGCCATCAGGCGCCCGTTGCAGTATCCCTTGGCTTGCCTGGGAGGAGGATTATTGCCATGGAGCCATTGTTTTTCTCTTTCTATTATTTTTTTTCCTTTCTCATTCCATTTTTTTTAAAACATCATTTTTGTCGTGTTCACAACAAGTTTTGGCTACTACAAGTAGAGTTGAGATGCTTTAAAACATCTGTTTTTAAGACTAAGCTTACGTTTTTTTTTATACAACATGCAGAGATAGCCTACCACTAGTTCACTCTGTAACAATAAAGGCTGGCTAAAGAGACATGTAAACAAAAAAACAAACATGTAAAAAAACACACATACAAATAAAAAGGAATAATATAACATGTGAGCGCGGGTCTTTTTTTTTTTTAGCCAGTTTGTAGGCGGTACCACTTTGCCCGCACGATTGTCCGTTGCATTCGAATACACGACACGTTATACGTTCAGAAAACCCTCTTCTCGCATCCGCGATCCCATCCTGCTTGTCAGTGGATTTGTATTTTTCTCTTTTTCCAAATAAATTGGTCGGCAATTATTTGTTCCTGGTAGATTTGGAGTTAGTGAAAATTGGCTGGTTGGTTTTTTTTTGCTATTGTTGGTAGCATTTGGAGGTAGCAAGAACGTTTCTTGAACCAAGAATCGTTGTAAAGTAAACTCAATTTTACATTATAGGAAAGTGGACAACCCTATCTCCTAAAAACTTAAAACTTTTTATTGAAAAACAAAAAAGACAACGTTTTGGCCAAATCCATTATAAATTTTTTACACTTATAATATTTGGCCTCGAGTGTTCGTAAACGTTTCGTGACACACCACAATATTACGCACAATGAGACATTGCAGGTAACGTCAATTTTTTAATATGGATTATTACGACTTATTTTCTCAACTTTTGAACTTCAAAAGTGAGTTACTTTATTTTAAACTTTGAGAATGATATAGAGATATAGGGATGAAGGGAGAAAAATAACACAACAAGAGAGGAAACGGTTGTCAATCCCCTGCATCATCATCCAAGATTTGGCTCAGCGAGGTTGACAGCATTGTTTTACGCCAAACTCTCGAGCTTAATGGAGTTCTAAACGTCTTAAAAAACTCGAGAGGACCGACCACTGGTCGAATCGGCATGACCGCGCGTCCCATCTTGCTCCGCGAGGCCTGTGATTGTCGTGGATGGAGGTTTTACACATGCAGGGTCTTTTTTTTTTTTAAATCGCGATGCTGGGGCTTTATTTAGCCACTCGACTCACGTGTATGGGTCGGTTTGCGCGGGAGAGTTACCCTGTATGTTTAAGAGAACAGTTTTACGTTTTATACACGCCAGTATAATATTTGTACAACGAGAGCGACAATTGCTCAAGACGGCATGACGAGCTTGTTCTTAAAAAAAAGTTCTTTTTAAGTCATTTATGCACTTACATACTTAGTAGTATTATTATTATCATCATTCAATTTATGATTTTATTTTCTCAGCTTGCAATTAATCAATCAATAGTTACGGTTTTGATTTCTAGACATGGAACAGAAAATAATCTGCTGCAGCATTTATTATTATTATTATTATTATCAATAATATTATTATTTCATAATTTAGAAGACACACGTGTCCGTAGAGAGATGATGATAAGAATGACTTTACATCGAATCACGAACGGAACATTTGACACACCAAGAGACTTATTATTATTATTATTAATTATTATTATTAATTATTATTATTCTACACTGCGATCACAATGGATATGACGACTGCGCGCAAATTGGACACGGAGAGAAGCAAGGCAAACCAGATTTACGGCCGGCCACTGACAACACACCAACCAACCGCCAGTCTACGTTTGAACCTTGATTTTCGGAGACTCCGGTCGGCTGTTGGGCCCACTGCCGCCTCCGCCGCTGCTGCTACCGCTGCTGTTCTCTCCTTTGTTGGGCAATGCCGTCGTGATCGACTGGGAGTGACCCGTCACCTTGGCCGCCGCTGCTGCCGCCGTTTGGGCCGGGGAGCCGGCCGCGCTAGTGGAGCCGGCGGCCGAGGGTGCGCTGCGCTGCTGCTCGTGCTCCCGGTGCTGCTTCTCCTTCTCCGCGGCCTCGCGCCTCGCCTGCTCGTTGATTTCCTTGACGGCACGCATCTCTTTCTTGAGCTTCATTCTCCGATTTTGGAACCAGATCTTGATCTGGCGCTCGGTCAAGCAAAGGGCATGGGCGATCTCGATTCGCCGCCGCCGCGTCAGGTAGTGGTTGAAGTGGAATTCCTTTTCCAGTTCCAGCGTCTGGAAACGGGTGTACGTCTGACGTCCGCGTCGGCGGGGACAACCATTGGGACCTGAAGGCAGCAGGCGAGCAAAAAGAAGAGAAAAAAGAAAAACATTACACACCCCACCAGGTTTGAGAACAGAGCACATGTCATATAAATGTATAGAAAAACAACAATGCACACAAATTAACACAATGGGGGTTTGCATGAAAATGCGACATTATAATTATAAAAAATATCCCTAACGACATTAGTCTCAATCATGAACGAATTCAATTTTTCAATATTTTTAAAGTAAATTTTGTCTAAATGATACAGACCCATGCAAATCATATTCACGTATGCACGTTCACAACAAAGTTCGTTGGCGACCATTTTAATGTTAACTTTAAGCCATCATGGTTTACAATCACGATGCCCATTTTACTTTAAGCAGAAGATTATTCGGTAAGCGTGGTTTGAATTTGAGCCAAATAGGTGGGTGTACCAATTGGCTACAAAAGTTGCTTATTTTAATACAGGTCTGTAATCTCAATTTCGTACACTCATATCATTCAGATACAGTGAGCATATAGGCCTAATACTCGGCACACATTCTCTGCATCACCGCCATAAACGACATGGTCGTCAACCTTAACACGCTGCATGCCTGTTATTAATAACGGTAAAAAAAAAAGATGCAACTGACGTTTACGATCAGCCCGACACCTTCGGCAGTTGGTAATCTGTAAACAAATCTGTAAACGACGTTTTCCCTCGTAAATCGACAAGTTTAAGTGACTTTCACTGACGCAGGGCAATAAGGAAATTTACAGAGCACTACAGTCTGGAGCTTTAATACAGAAACCAACACATCATATTAACAAACAAGTGTTACGATTCAGTAAAATGATCTAATTAAACACTTCAAACAATGAAACAAGAACCAATGGAAAACGCATGAATCACAGACAGTATCACAACAAATATTAGACATGCAACATGGAATATAAAAGGGGCAGAAGAAGTGAAATACAGAATGCAAACACAAAAAAAAACAAAGATATTGGTTTTTCTGAAGCACGCTGGTAGGTTCTGTTTCTCTGTTGACGCATTTATAACTAATTCAGTCATGAAACCGTTCGTGTTTTTTAACGATACAGCACTCAGTTCACGGTTTGAGTGAGTCACCTTACGGCTAAGGCTTCAGTTTCATTAACCCTTTCGTAACTATACGCCACAAGCCTGTATTGTGATCTTCGTGCAGACTAATTGTGAGCTACAGTCAATAAACTGTTATTCGATATACATTAAGTGAATATTAGCTTCACCTTTGCTACTTATGGCATCAATCCAACTAATGCATGTCTACATGAAACATCATATAGGCCTATTTACATTAACTACCTCAACAGTTAATTCAAATAAGTCGGTTGGATTAACCAAACTATTAAAATGGTGTATATATATATTATACAAAAGCCATCGTTGTTAATGTCAATAAAATAAAAAATACAAATGCACATAAGCTGATAGTTTCAATGACCTTCCTCCAATAACCAGCAGACCTAAACTACAGCTATAAAACAGCTAAGTCTTCGGCAGCGGACTTTGATGATAAACTGTCACACTTTACCCATTTTGTAGATTATTTAAATTTTGAATGTGAAATGTCTTGATCCCGCAGTATCTGAATAACATAAGCAGTAATGAGGTGCGAAACTGGAATATAACTTTTTAAGCCATTATGCTAGTAATATTATTTTTTCTCAATTTTTATTAAGGCCTAATAGATTGTTAAAAGTTTCCTGTAGTCTACTTCTTGTGGGATTAACGGTAAAATATGAGCTTGGCTACTGATATGAAGGGCAGCATTTCCTAATACTGTGTGTGTAGTTTCAAGTGAGTTTTAAACGTTTTTGTAAGCATTATAACATTTTTTTCAAACGTTATGCATCACATAGCATATCAGTAAACACGAAAAACAGGAACCTCATAGAAAGAGGAAATTGTTGGTGTAAGCCTACTGTTTTTGAATGACGTTTGAAGGTAATTTGGTATTACGAAACTGCACCTTGGAAAATAATAAATGGCAGATTATCACGAAATTTATAAGTAGCCTGACACGACAGCAGCAATATTCTCACACAACTTTATAAAGTCGGTATACAGACAAAAATGGCAATGACCCTCACATAACAATGTGTGTCAACTGTAAAACACGAAAATTGAGATATGTGGGATCGTCAATTACAGACAAAACAAAAACGTGAATGTCTAAAACGTGAACTAAATCGTGGTCTAATGGATCTTCAGCCAAACCGTAAGCCTGTTTATATTTGAACGAGTCTGAAGGTAATTCATATTATGACACTGTGTATTGGTAGCTGGTCAATTGCAGATTGTAGCGTACCTATATTTATAAGCAATAACATCAACACAAGTCTTAGCTTCGTGACGACAAAATATACACAAAAATTGCAGCAGCGCACAGTAGATAAAGTTTTATAGGTAAAAACTTAGATTAATGTAGGCCTACTCTTGGCTTTAACATATGTATGTAAAATTGATCAAATGGAGCATTAAAAAGAGCTACATATTTACTTACAGGTGATTTTACCAAGCAATATAATTCTGGAGTTATGTGTACGTCGATACAATTATAGATAACCTCACTAAACATTGCAGTCCAGCCACACTAAAATAGTTAAATGTTGTTTAGTGTTACTTTTCTATTACGATTGGCTTATACGACGATATTACGATTGGCTTATTTTATACGACAGCACTTTAGAAGGCGAGCAATGGTTTTTATCACTTGCGAGGGGAAGAGGATAAAGAAAGTGTGGGCACGCCAAAACATTAGTTATTTGCTCCCTTACTTAGAAAAATTTAACCATATATTGTGTAACAAAGTGGTACACAGCTCATGAGTTGCACTCAAATGACTTGAAAAGTCGACTCTGTGAATTGATTAAACTACTGTAAGGCATTGAAGCAGCAACATAAATACTATTCCTTTAATTTACTTGAAGTATCTCGACGTTATAACCAGTTATTCAGGCAGTGTTGGTATAGACTATTTGAAATTTGAAGACCAAGTTTCAGTATTTTTTTTCCAGTTTATAGTTGCAGCATTTATTGTTACACCATTATTATTCTAATGTGTCGTAACACTATGCTTTCCAAGTTCTTCAATTCTTGCAGATATTTAATTAGTCGTGGTTTATGTTTAATACAAAAAAGGAATCGACATGGGATCGGAAATGGCCACAAAAGGTGTATAACGATACCGATATGTGTTCTGGGCTAAAAGTGCAACAATAAAAGCTTAAAAAATTGAATTTCTGCAAACTTAGAAACCAGATGACATACAGACATAAAAAGTCAAAAACAAACCTTTCAAAACATTAATGTGTTTTAGTGCTGCAGATGTGAAATGTGTTTGATATAAAACACTAATGTTGAAAGTAATTTTTTTCTAATGTGTTTAACAAAAACGCTAATGTATAAATTGTGTTGTAATTGTAAAATAAGGTCTATTTTAAAATTTTGAAATATACTGTTTTTTAAAACGCGTCTGTTGCTATGTGTTTTAATTACGTGTTCATAAAGTGTTGAAAATTAAACTCTAGTGTTTGATGTTAAACACATTTAATTTTCACAACACTATAAAAGTGTTGTTTCGAAAGACCCCTTCTCAGTCAATGCTCTTTGTAAAACATCTTTGTAGGTTTTAAGACAACATGTCTAAAGCGTGTCTAATGGATTTTCAGTTAAACCGTCTGAAAACTTTTCCTAAATGTGTTTATTATAGAACACTTGTGTCTAAATGTGTTCATTATGAAACGCTTGTTATTACTGAGTGATTGAAAAAGAAGAATGTTTGCTTTTTTAGATATTTTATGGTGATTACTTTTAAAAGGCCGTTATCTAACTGATGAACTTTAACTCACATAAGCAGTGAGAGCTAGCAAGCAGCTATACCGTTTTACAGAATTTTTACAAAGAATAAAAATTAACGATTTTTGTAGTATTAGGCACTTGCAATTTCCAACCAAATAAAATTTGTGTCACACCAGAATGACACTTTACGAATTCTTTGTTTAAACTGCATAAAACGCTTTAGCAATCCGACCACTCCAGATGTTTTGTGTCAGGAATACTCGAAAATAAGAAAAGAAAGAAAAATTGTAAAATAAAAACATTAAAACACTACAAAAAAAAGGTGAAGTTTTGGGCATTATGGCAAACCTGAGATTAAAATCAACAAAAATTACCAGCAGTAATATCACATAGGTTGATCAAAACACTGATAAATTTGTATCATTCACGAGTTGCATTCCGAAGCTGAAAAAACCACCGAGTGCCTGTGCGGAGTGTTTTCATCAGCCAGGGAATGCAACGAGTGCTTTAGAAAAAATTACCTTTCCTTAAACTAAATATACACAAATCTTTGTAAACAACATAAACGTAAATTGGAAATGAGTCATCCGCGAAAATCATACATTAAACAACCCAGAGTTGTTTTCATTGTAATGCCACTGAATTTTCGCCTTAGTCCCTTCATCTTGCTTTTATTTCAACTTGGTTTTGCCTTAGCAAATACCATTCGGGTCTTCTTTACGTATAAAGGTAAATTGAAAATAACCCATCGGCTAAAATCATACATTAGAAATAATGTAGTACAGTAAACCACCTTTATGCACTTACGTCCCATTCAAGTGATGTGACCCAGGTTCGAACCGGCGAACCAGTCCATCCATATTCTATATATATGGCCACTCTTCTTGTATGGCCGCATGCGTTACCAAGATTGTGACCTTAATAACAGGTTCAGTGACTTATCTTTATCCATAAATAAACAGACTTATTTCCAATTTTCCTTTATCTTTACGCCAGTGGGCAAGTGGCCATGTCAGTTAAGGCGTTATGGTAGTAATCTGGCGATGGACTGGAAAGTGGAAAGTTGCTTACTGTACTACGTTGTTTCTAGTGTAAAGAAGGCCCGAATGGTATTTGCTACGACAAAACCACAATGAAATAAAAGCAAGATGAAGGGACTAGGACGAAAATTACCGGATAATCAGTGGCATTACAATGAAAACAACTCTGGGTGGGCCTATCAACCAATACAGGGTATCACCAATAACAGGGAAGGAAATTTTCTCTTCACCCCCTCACCCCCACTTTTTTTTAATAGCCTATACAAGTGTAAACCGCTGGAACTCGTTACCAGAATATACCGAGTGTACAGACCGTAGGCCTACATGAGAAAAACAGTAACCTATGCTCCATTGGCCTACTTATTTTGCTAGTGTTTTACGTAGTTACCTCAATGATTAATTATATTTGCACAATTAACTGTATTAAGGTTTGTCGATAAAATATGGTTATTTGTAAAAAAAATTATACAGTTCCCATAAAACAATTACGCGATCACCAAAAATTCTGAACTAACAGAAAATTAAAATACAGTATTTTACGCGAAAAAAAATAACTGCAAGAATGGTAATTCAATTTTGTTTTTAAAAGTGCGTGATTCCATGTTGGCTTTCCTGTATGACCTAATTTGATCACATTGAGTTAAACGTATGCAAATGTTGCAAACACTTTCACTTTATGTTTTTTTTCCTAGCCCGATATTTGCTCCTTTCATTCAAACGTATGTAAATGTTGCAACAGCTATGTCTTGAGATATATGCAAATCTGAGAGGGTGTGTTCATACATCATATTTTAACCCTACGAATTATTGTCCAGTATAGTTCCCTAAATTTAGTGCAAACGTCGCTGTTGAAAGTATGGTAAATCATTCATTAGATTAGGAACTATGATTTTATTTGTTAAATGTTTTCGGATTAATGCGAAAATTGTACACTAACAGTTCTGTTACAGTACAGTAGTACTGTATCGGCTAGCCTTTGGGGCGAAAAGATCTGCTCTGAGACCGAGTGAACTGAAACGAAGTATTAACACTTTCAAACAAACTTTCATTTTATTCAGCATTAACAGGTTTGTGCTTCTGCAGATTTTAAAAGACTTGTCCTAAAACTGAACCAACATTCAAATATTACAGGCTAATATTTATTTACCCAAAGATAAGAAAAAAATAATAACGTCGACATGTATGTGCACTCCCAAGTATAGCTAAAGTGCAGAACTAAAATTCTTATTCAGCCTGCCATTACATGGCAGGGCAAGGTCATTACTTATAACTTGGTGACCTTCTTACGTATTTCCAAGGTCAAGATTTTTCTAATCGGTTTTATTGACGGTTGGAACGAGTAGTTAAAACACAAAACGAAAAGACTGCAGAAGGCAGAATTACACAAATCGGAAGAAACTCGAAACATTAGGCTTGTGGTACGATGCTAATTATGCAATTGCATTTAGTCTAGGAATTTAACATAAGAACAGTTAATGTTGTGAAAAGAAGTAATGGAAATTTTTCTATAGGTTATTGTAGAAAGATGTTATTCTGGGTATTGTCCCAGATTTAATTAAGTGTTGTAGTTCTTCATATCACTGTAAAAACAAGTGGTTTTTAAATACATGTTTTAGACACACTCACAGAAAAGGTTTTTATAAGATTTTGGCTGTGAAACATATAAGAGCGTTTGACTTCGCGCATCTTTCAAGATTTGCATTTTTATAGCGCTGCTGACAAGAAATACTTTTAAAATAAAACACTATCGTTCAGTTTGCAACACTTTTATACACACATACTTAAAATGCAGATGTTTAAACACATACTCTGTAAAAGACAGTGTTTTCTGACAGTAGGATACACATCTGTATGTACCAGCTGATGTACCGAGTCACACACCGAGTTGTGTACTAGCAGTACACAGTTTGCGTAGTGGCAGTGCACATGCATGCTTTGTACAAAAGAATGTGTTCTGTCGCTACACAAACTGTGTACTGGTAGTACACAACTTGTGTGCTGGCTCAGCTGGTACACACAGATGTGCCCTGTCAGAACACAGGGTCTTCAGAGAGTACGTTTTGGAAAACTGTATTTAACGAAAATGCTTGTTCACTTGTGCTGTAAAAATAATAATGTCTCTGTTTTACGATAAAACCACTGCCGTCTTGTTTTGAACATGTGTGCAAGTGTTGCAAGTGAACTTTAGTGCTCTATTTTAAAGACACTACATACTTGCAGCAATATAAAACCTCTAATGTTATTTGTAAATCGCTTTTTGTATGTTTTTCAGCTGAAAACTTCTAAAAACTTTTCTAGGTTTATACAAAAAAAATGTGTTTATTTTAAAATACTTATTTTTACCGCGTTTTTAAAGCATTTTTTTGGTACTATGACAATGCAAGCAAGTTACAAACAATGTATCTTTAAACTACTTCGAGCTAGGCTTAATTTACTAAGTAGGCTAGCTGGTTAAAACATTTTAGTTTAAAAAAAATTAGTTATTACATGTTGATGTTTGACTGATTATCAGTAATGTGAATATTTACGTAATAAATTAAAGTGTAAATGATGGTAGGAGAGACACATAAACAGAAGTCAAATAAATAAACTCTCATCTATCAATAAAGGAAAACGAAAAAAACAAGATGTATAAAGTCCAAATATAGGCTAGCAAACTATTTCGTCGTTCCCTCTAATACAGTCCAACTGCTGAATTAAAATTACTTGTACCTCTGCAACTATCTATTCCATGGTCATTGATCCCTATTGTGTATTGCAGCCTATTTCAGTTTTATAATAGCTCGTTACATGATGACTGCACTCGTTATTTTGCCACACGTAAACTGAAGTGTTTATCCTTAAATGTGTCACAATCCTAAGGCTAATTGTTCGTTAACCTGTGCAGCATCGAGGTCGGGAAGCTTAGCTTTTTTCTTTCAGATGCTAGTGATTATTTTTTAATACGCTGAACGTGTATTACCGCCCAGTTAAAACCTTTTTTTTTAAAAAACCGTAACTCATAATTGAAGGTAGCCTATTAAGCAAGCAGTTAAAGCTTTAAATATGTAAATTAGATAGACAATAATATTTTCCCATTAAATATTATGGTGGTATGGGGTAAAAGGGCAACCCCCAACACAGTGATTATTAATTTGCGCCTATAGCAAAAAAAAAAAAAATAAAGGCTAATACGTCGACAAAAGGCAATAATCTCGCAGAATAATTTAATTTACAATATTGGTAATACCTTTACTCGCTAACGCTGCATTTTCAACGTCTCTACATTAACGCCACATTGTATAATTACTCGCTCCATTATTTTGGCTGTATCACAGCAAGCATAAGGCCTAATTGCCATCCCTCCTGCCAGCCGCAAGCAACAACACATGGCGGCCTGGCTGACTTGATTCTCCGTTCCCTTGCGTGAGTGCCCATCTACGACTGACAATACGACATTGGCCTCGTATAGTTTTCGTCCTCGTGCTGAAGGGTAAAATGGTCGCATCTGCCAACGAGGTTTCTGCCCTCGTCCGCGCCAAAAATTTATTTCTCGCAGCACGCGGTGAGGAGGAGAGTCCCCTTCAAGATGGGACCACCACCATCCCCAACAACCAGCCATTTCACCCTTCCGTATAGTCCCGCCATGTCATGCCATACCATTCGTGCTTCGGAATCAAGACGACGCCTGGAGGTAGGCCAGCAAAGAAACCCAGCGTCAAAGCACCATCTGTGATCACGCATGCATGAAACCCAAACCACAGTTAACAGAACAGCACGCAGCGAAAGCAACCTATCTCAGCAACCCTTTGAGCCCCCCTCTGCTACCTCAGTGACACTCCCCCCACCCAATCAGCTGACTTGGGGTCTTCGGGAGGGAGAAATGCTGTGGTGGGTTTAGTGGTATCCCAGGAACGTTGTTCGCAAAAGAAGAAGAAAAAAAATTATCTATAATGACACCTTGAATATTGTACCTGTCCAGGAGTGAATAGGCCTACAGAAAATGGTTGTTTATTGAGATGCTCTACATATACATAATGCGCGTAAGTGCGTTACATCCCACCTGATACACAGCCTTCACAATATTAACCCATTGATAAAAGCGATTCAAATAACCGCTTTTGTGTGACGCCACCTATGTAATCAGCATTATAATCGAGGAAGCATTTAGATACAAAAAGAGTATGCGCTCATTCATTGCGACGTATACCAGGTCGCACGTCAGTCCCTCTTATACAAATCGCAACAAAAGAGAAAAATGGCTTGGTATGCTCGTGTGACAATTATTCACTTCAAATAGCACATAAAACACCACAGGTGTACGTGGAATCTGCCCCACCATAGTCGCCGATGCCAAATTTCCAGCTACCAAACACCTCATTGGTTTAAGCAAACAGGACAGGCATTTGGCATAGGTTCCAGGAAGAAAGCGGATTAGGCCTACAGGTGGCAGCTTAAATTCAGCCACGCGTAACAGGCACATCAAACGGATAAGCCTGGACTGTAAACATCCGGCCATCTAGTACGCAATAATTGCTGGTTTCGTACCGGTATCAGATACGCAGCCAAAAAATCATGCACTTAAACCTCAACAAAAATATAGTTATAAACGCTTCATTAACGTAACAACGAACTAAGCAACGATTTTACTATCATTTTACAAGTGGAAATCTCAAAACGTGGCGTTTAACAGTACAACACGGTAACTAACATCAATGAAAAGCCGCTCGCACAGCGGGTTAGGTAACATTATAAAAGGTACGGCGTTGGTGCGCAGTAGGGAACGGCAGGAGGGCTAACACCTGAGGAACCATTAGGCCTAACGTCAGCGTCGGCAACCGCAATGGGCGATTCAGGGCTTCACACACAGTTCAGAACGCCAGCTTCGGATTCGCTGCTGATCAAAGTGCACAGCTATGGTAAGCAGAAACATGAATTTTCATGCGAAACACTCACAGCCCCCCAAGCTCAATCACCCAGGCCGTGTGCTTGCGACAAGGTTAGTACTGTCAATACGAATGCATATGCACGAAGCGAGACGGCGGGCATGGCCGCTTAATGCGATGCACCCAAACATGCGGCGGTGGCGGCAGCAAGCAATGAAGACGAAAGCGGTGATGGGGGGAAAGCGCAGCCAAATAGCGGAAGCGACCGAAAGCCACACACACACACACAATCGTTTTGTACGGGAACGCGTACGTTTCAGATCACATAGCAAGCATTAATGGCCAAAAGTAGTACAACTATAAAACGGTAAACAAACCCGCGCTTTCAGTTTCAATCCCTTCTCTTTCCGCATAATGAAATGCAAGCGAGCAATCAGCGGCGAGACGGGGGCTAAGGTGAGCAAAACTATCAAAAATCATACGATACCTGATGTAAATAACGTGTTATTCGGCGCTACGAATCCTTGAAGAAACATGCTGAACCCTGAGTTTTCTACACAGGGCCACCCATAAAAACTTGTAAGAAGAGGCCGGCATGAGAGAAAAATAATTTCCTTGAGAACTGTTTGTTAACGGACTGCCGATGTATCGCTGCTCCTAAAGGAAATAGTTCCGGCGCTATGGGCAAGCCACTAGGCCAAGGCCTCCTCCGCGCCACGCGATAACCGTCCACAGGAGTGTTGATTTCGACTAGTGTTAAGCTCGCCAAAGTTACGTTACTGGTGACCACGACTCGTTTGGTGGACGCTAGCGACCTTAGCGCAGGCGACACCCGAGGCTTGGGCCGTGGCGGGCAAGGGCGGTTCAGCACTCGAACAGCATGGCGTGCTCGCGCCTTGAACCACGTGACAATACGGCCACCAAATTCATCCGCGTATACATTATTTCTTGCTTGCCGCCATTACGGCTATACGAGCGTCGTCGCTCGTTATATCAGAGCGGCACATTGCCGTCACTGAAGGACGAGAGAAAGTAGCGATTTTTTTTCTGTTCTCTTTTTTTTTTTTGTTTACGTAAAATGAAGATGCTTTTGCAAATGAAGGTTTTGCAGCGTCAAAAGCAAAAAGTAAAGCAAGCACGAACAGATTGCCAGACAGAGACAGACAACTTGAAGAGGTGTCGGCGGCCCGACGGCGAGCAGTAAAGCACCGTTTTATAGGCTATTTTATGGGCGTAGGTTTGCCATCAACTTTACAATGCGTTATAACAATCGCTCAAACGATTAGTCTGCCATAAATGTGTTAATGCAAATCCATTCAAAATAAAACTCCGTCTCGGTCATCAGTATGCTTTTCTATAGATTTTTTTAAAGTACTATTTAAAGTCTTGTTATGGG
>JAHWFP010032165.1:0-16011 GCA_023313725.1 Lithobius niger
AAAAAAAAACCCAGAGGAAAAACCGTGAATATATTTCTCAAGGCCAACACGTGCGTTTAGTGAAAGAAAATACTTCTCAACCATCAACAAACAAGTGCGGCGGTCTCGGCTATCGCGTCAGCAAATAAATACCTTGATCAAGTGTCGTTTCACCTGTCGTAAAAAAAAATCTTATCAATAGTGTTGATTCTGTGAATTAGGTCCGGGAAGTCGAAGCAGAAGCGTCGAATTGCTGACGCCGAGTCATTCATTGGTGCACCACGGCTGCGTCGAGTACAGAACTACACCTTACGATAGCTTCTCAATTCATCATGGGTTTGTTCGCCATTTTCGCTCTGTTTCTTGTTGTTTTTGTGACTGACGTTTTTTGCCAGCGAAGAGGAAATTTGTCGCCTTCAGACAGCCGTCGCGTCTTTACGAGACAGTCGCCCCAGTGGACGGTGATCGGCGACGTGTCGACGGACGGTAGTATAGCCTTCCCGACCAGGACGCCGGGACGTCGTCAACCCGTCAGCGGTGGACGTCCGTTTCCAGTGACCACTACGACGACAACAGCGGCGCCGGTGTTGACGGAAGATAACAGCGTGAAAAATGATGTTCATGTAAGCATTTTCTGTTTTTTTTCTTTCTTTTGCAGTTTTTGTCTATTTAGCATTAAAGGGATATACCTCCCGCGCCGTTTTTCTCGATCCTCCAAATCAAGTACGGCCCCAAAGCTCTATTTATTTACCGTTAGTCTTTCCCTTGCTAAAAAACCGTTTTAAAATGTGGCGTCTAGGAGATTTTTCTGTTGAATGCTGTTAACTATATTTAAGAACGACCCGTAACTATATGATGCATTGCGTGCGTACAGTAATCATGACGTTTCATCTCTGTGTGTACATCTACTAATTTTCTAATAATTACCATTTGATCTAAAATCTAATAGACTAACGCGGTAAAAATTAAAATTAATTATTCCAATAGATCGCCGAAGCAAAATTATAAGACACTAGCCAAGAAAATTATAAATTGTGATTTTAAAATACGAGTATCATTCCGGTTTGTGACGACACAATCGTTGACTTGATCCTGTCTCGTGTACTATTCCCAAAGCCAACCGAGACAGGAGCTATGCGAGGAGCGCAGCTACCACCCCAGCCGACCTTGGCGCTGTAATTGCTCGGATGACTATCTGCGCGTAGCTGTAATTTGGCACACGGAATGTTATAAGGTAGACCGGGTGTCCCTTTAATATTGAATTGTTCCGAATATTTGATGAAATGTACAGTAGCTTCATTTACCTCACCCGGACTACGATGAACTGAGCAGGTGGGGGCAACAAGTATGTAAATCCCGTGTGATGTAAGCTAATTCATTGTAAATCGGTAAAGCAGGGACAAAATCATGGTAAATCTACGTAAATCGGTATATCAAAAGTAAATCACCGCTGTCGTCAGTTATTCTGTTAAACAAGTGGAAATTCGTAAATAACATTAAATCAGTAAATCTGCTAAATCGAGCGTAAATCAGAAAATGCCCCTAAATCACTCCCTCTAAATCACTGCAAGTCAGTAAAAGGTAAACCAGGTTATCAAAGATCAATAAATCAAAGTACGCTGGTAAATCGGTAATCAAGCACGCTGTCAAGTAATCAAGAAATCAAGTAGCCTCTCCTTTGTCGAAGCCCTCGACGAAAATCACCTTGTAGCCTCTTCTTGGCCAGAAGAAGAAATGTTGCCTGGGGCTTTTTTTAAAAAAAACTAGCCGAATTCGTCTGTGTTGAATAGTGGGTGATTGAAACGCTGTTTTCTCCTCAACGAATTTATTAGTGTTTAGGGCACGTTTATGCCTCCACTCGCTTTTGCATTCTCGCAGCTAGAAGCTAGAAATCACCTCAAATTCCAACATGGCGGCGGTTTTATGTCTGCCGCCTCGCAACGAAAACAGCAAATAACGTGAGTTCAGAAGCGTTTGGGAAAATTGTTTCGTCACGAGGAATTCTTTATATTATTGGCACGGATTATAAGACTGCAAGTATTTAATCAAACGATGTCGGATTTAGCTAATCCATTTAGCGTTGTTACCATGGCAATGTCACCTTTGCCATCGCGATTGAGTTCTAGCTGCGAGAATGCAAAGGCGAGTCGCTGCATAAACGTGCCCTTAAACTTACGAAGGGCAAAGACAGGCGATTTACGTTCGTATATTACATATAACAACAGCCGCCTATTCTAAACAATCCTAAATACGACCTTGAAAAAATTGTAAGTCGTTGCATGAACGTTTATGTATTATTGAGATAGCATAGCTGAATCGCTCGCTTCGCTTGCTCATTCCGCACCACCGCTTCTGATTGCGGACGATTTAGTGTATTTCTCGTTTCCACACGAAGCGCCGCCCCCCCCCCCCTTCCCCACAGTTCTGACTGCGTGCTGCCAGAGGTACCACTGCCAGCTGTGGGATCAATCACGGTTCATTCTGGTTGTTAGAAATCGATCATATGAACACCCAGAGCCGTCTATCATTTCCACGTAACTAATAATTACTGTGAGATCAAAAATTCTAAAAGACTAATGCAGTAAAAATTAAAATTAATTATTCCAATAGATCGCCGAAGCAAAATTATAAGACATTAGTCTAGAAAATTATAAGTTGTGATTTTAAATTACGAAAATCATTCCGGTTTGTGACGACACAATTAATGCGTTCACGCTGGCGTGTCTATTAGGCGCAATGCCAACTGAGATAGTAGAGCTGCGTTTTTCGCTGTGGGGAACGACGCTACTGTCTCAGTTGACCTTGACTATGATAAATGCGGGGATGCGATAGGCGCGTAGCTGTTATAAGGCAGGCGGTATGTTGCTTTAAAGCACGCTGAGAATGTGTGCCTAAAGCCATAGTCGGGCTGATGAAACATGGCCACGCAATAAGGGGAAACTTTTGGTGATTTCTCGGAATTGACTCATCATTTTAATCATGACGTTATCTTCCGGGATCCGTAGTGGGCACGTGAAGTGCGTTGGGGGAAGTCGCTTGGCCCTTACGGCCAAACCCCTCTTTGTGAATAAAAATGGTATCACTTCTAATTTACGCCTGGTTGAGGGAAATTTCAAAATTAATGTACTATAGGTATCTTCACATACGTCGTCCGAGACACACTGTGCCCTTCAATGGTTCAGATGGCAACTCAATTCGGCTCAATTTGGAACTCGATAGAGGAAATGTTGGGTAATACGGCAGCAAAGTCAGGATTTTTATAGATGCAGACTAATGATATAATCACTATAAAAGCAGAGTACGGACAAATTCCAAGGGAAATAGTTTTTGAGTTTATGAATTCTGATGCTTTATGAAATCTGCTGCTCACTGCACAGGAGATCTACTGAAGTTTTATTGGGGATACGGGTATGTCTGCAATCAGAATGGTAGGGGGCCGCTCTGTTTTATATGGAGTGGGCGTCGATTTCTTTATGGCTTTTCGAGGGATTTAGCAGTAAAGTCTGTAAACTCTTTACTCACAGTTCTTAAGGGGGGGGGGATACACAGTTCATGGAAGCAAGTAGTAGGGGCTTAGTTCATTTAACACTAGGACTGGAGAAGATGGTCTGGGAAAAGTCAAACTCGCTCACTCGCTCTACCGGCGTGGGGGTAACACATCACAAGCCTAGATATGATTAACTTAGTTTTAGTTAATTTTGTACTAGACAGTGGCGTGAGCCCCCGCAGCCCCAAAGTGTGTGTGTGTGGGAGGGGGGGCTTTGTTGGGCTCCATCGCGTCATCATGACAATATTTCTTAGATGATGAGTCGATTAAACTGAAAGTTAACACTGTAGCAAAATCGTCACAATCTATACTAAGCATGAAGGCATGCTTGAAAAAAATGGGTATTGCGGACCTAATCAAGGCGAAAGACAAGGAAAAAAAGTTTCACGTAAACAAATTTTGGAAGCTAAACAAACTATTTAAAGGAACATACCTCCCAGCGCCATTTTTCTCGATCCTCCACATCAAGTACGGCCCCAAAGGTCTATTTCCTTACCGTTAGTCTTTCACATGCTAAAAACCCTTTTTAAAATGTGGCGTCTAGGAGATTTTCTGTTGAATATAATGGAACTTTATTTACTAACGATCCGTCACTAAATGATGCATTGCGCGTGTACAATAATCATGACGTTTCATCTCTGTGTGTACATCTACTAATTTTCTAATAATTACCATGAGATCTAAAATCTAATAGACTAATTCTGTAAAAATTAAAATTAATTATTCCAATAGGTGGCCGAAGCAAAATTATAAGACACTAGCCTAGAAAATTATAAATTGTGATTTTAAAATACGAGAATCATTCCGGTTTGTGACGACGCAATCGTTGACTTGATTCTGTCTCGTGTACTATTCACAAAGCCAATCGAGAAAGCAGCTATGCGAGGAGCACAGCTACCACCGCAGCCGACCTTGGCACTGTAATTGCTCGGATGATGATCTGCGCGTAGCTGTAATTTGGCACGCGGAATGTTATAAGGCAGGCCGGGTGTCCCTTTAAGCAAAGCGTGCTGTGGTGTATTAGTTTAGTGGTTGATTTTTTTAAATTTATTTTTTTGGGGTGGGGTCCACTTTTTGAACTTTTACAGAGAGGGGGGGGGGCGGGTGTACATCAAACTAGCTACTTCCTTAATAGCAGATAGCTAAAACCGAAATAATGCAGCTGCTGATAATTAAGATGATTGTTTACCCCTCGCCTGACAGTGTCACCAGAAAACGGGCAAAAATAGACCAAATACAACCAAACTGGCTTTTTGTTTGGCCTCAACATATAAGTTACACGTCTTTCAATTGGTTGAAGACCTTTGCTAGTAGGCAAATTCATCCTCAAGTCTGATGAGGTTCGGTTTTGTTTAATTTGTATTATTTTTCTTATACCAAAAACGGTTGTTTTTCTATTTTGATAAATATATTTTTTCTTTTCTTATTAAAGGTGCATAAATTTGACATGTCTATGATCATACGACCATTGCTATGTCAGACGGTTGAAGTTGATTATTTATTTGAATTTTAGCTTTAATATTGTAATGTCACTTGACCCAATTTCAACTTAACATAACGATGTCTAGATTTTTTTTTTACGAGTTGCATCCTTGTTAACACTGACCTCAACTCTGCAAAACGGTATTTTTTTTCAAGAACTTCCTGTTTACAAACCAGTTTTAAAAGAATTCTTAGTAACGTATAATTGAGAATTCTTCCTCTCTCCCTTAAACGACATTCTTGTATAAAAGACGATTACTTGCAGCAAGCCTAAAAAAATATAGGTCGCAACAGCAATTATTACTAAATTAAACGTTCAATAACTTGTTGGTGATCAAGAAATAAATCTACGAAAGATTGGCGTTATTATTGACGTTGGGAACAAACATCAGACGAAAAATAAATCATTTATATGGGAACAAAAAACTGACGACCCACGATTTTCTGAAGTCCACCCCTCAAAACCAGGATAGGACACCAATCAAATCTATGAAACGGGAAGATTTCTGTCCTCTCCTGGGTCTAATGGGTGCTAACTATAAAAGTTTCGTCAGTTTTTTGCGGACCACCCTGTATATTCTGAACCGAACCGTAAGGCTAGTTTTGCTTAGTTTCTTTAAATTATTGTCATACTAATTGGCAAATATTAAAATTAATTGTATAAAACGAAAAAAACAGAACGGAGCCAACCGTGTACACTGCCAAAGATGACAAGAGAGCAGCAACAGATGTGAATAGTTTCACATGTTTTGATGGGGACTGGGAATTGTGCGGAAGAAAGTCGTATATATCCAAGTTAGCATCGATTTTGTCCACATAAGAAAAGCTCTCAGTCGCTGATTGAGTGAGCGAAGCAAACGAAAATCGGCGTTTGTTAGCCGGTATGCGCAAAAATCTGGTTGGTCGTGTTTCCATTTTTTGGTCCATTTCCGTTAGTCGGAGGGTTTCTAACTAACACCATCCTTGCGTAGCACGGGCTTCCTCTAGTACTTCATGTAACCTTTTTGGTAGACACAGTACAATCTAGTAACTATAGTTTGTTCCACATTATGTTTGCAGGAAACATATAGCAAGGTAAGGTAGGATAGGGTAATCCCATTTACCCTTGTGAATGCTTAGTTGTGTAAAAAAAAAAACAAGCGATGAGAATGCAAAAATGCATTAGTGTCGAAGTGTTAATATTTTCTCCAAAAGGTCAAATTTAAAGGGATATACCTCCCAGCACCATTTTTCTCGATCCTCCACATCAAGTACGGCCCCAAAGGTCTATTTCCTTACCGTTAGTCTTTCCCTTGCTAAAAATCCTTTTTTAAATGTGGCGTCTAGGAGATTTTCTGATGAATATAATGGAACTTTATTTACTAACGACCCGTCACTAAATGATGCATTGCGCGCGTACAATAATCATGACGTTTCATCTCTATGTGTACATCTACTAATTTTCTAATAATGACCGTGAGATCTCAAATTTAATAGTCCAACGCGGTAAAAATTAAAATTAATTATTCCAATAGATCGCCGAAGCAAAATTATAAGACACTAGCCTAGAAAATTATAAATTGTGATTTTAAAATACGAGAATCATTCCGGTTTGTGACGACACAGTCGTTGACTTTATTCTGTCTCGTGTACTATTCACAAAGCCAACCGAGACAGGAGCTATGCGAGGAGCACAGCTACCACCGCAGCCGACCTTGGCACTGTAATTGCTCGGATGATGATCTGCGCGTAGCTGTAATTTGGCACGCGGAATGTTATAAGGCAGGCCGGGTGTCCCTTTAATATTCGACCAAAAAAGCAAAGATATAAAGAAGAATAATTGTTTGGTTCATTATTTTATTTTGGGCTCAATACTTGTTTAAACTCTGTTTGCAATTCTGTTTGCAATGTTTTTCATTGTAAGAAAGTGTAGAAAGGATTATTTGATAAACAATGATCGTAAACGAGAACTGTCCTTTAAATAACATCTGCGCACCAGCTCCAATAATCAGATATCTGACAGCTGCAAGAGTCATCCTGTCCTAAGCTAATAGGATAAACGCTGACACGCGATTTTGCTAATAGCCTAGGCTAGTAGCGACATTGCGGAGAACGGTCGCTGCCTAAGTAGCACCCTCTAGACCCCTACTTGCTATTTAGCACTATCAATACTTTGATGGTCACGATGGCAGTGCTAAGACTCGCTCGCTGCAGTGACTTTAAACTAGTCCTGGCCACTACAAGTTTTCAAAATAAGAAGTAGATAGGCTAAAACACCGTTTTGATTTAAATATTTACTGTTTAAAGGGCCCAAACTCCTCCTCCAAACAGCCAGAGAAAATGGGAGGGGGGGGGCCGGGCCGGAACGGGGCTCATAAACATTTTAGGCCCTGTTAGTGCGGTATCACCAAAATAAAACCACTTCTGGGGCCCCCGAAGCCCCCTCGTATTGTGTGTTCAAGATTTGAAGTTGTCAGTAGCCTATTCCTCCTCCAAAAGGCCAAACTAAATTGTTGAAAACCTTACGCAAGCTCTTTCTGGTAGTGACCAGTGTGCTAGTTGCATGACCATACAAGCAATGGGTTCATCATGTTTTTCTGCTATGAATCACGATACGTAAGGAGTTTAGACTAAAACATGCCTTTAAATGCTGTCTAGAATATTTTGAAATCAACATTTTGAAATCAGACAATACGATACTTTCGTCAAAAACTAGGCACATTTTACTTACAATTCGAAAAACGTCGGGAAAAAACAGCCAAAAGAAGAAAAAAGCGAATTGTTTTTTTCGTGTTTTTTATTTTTATTTCGTTTGGTTGTAGGCACCTTGGTTCTAATTTCACCAGGCAGGCCGCAGTTTTTTTCTATGGTTTTTTATTCGCCTTTTTTCCAGGTTTTTTTATGCGTCTTTTTTTTTTACCCTAGATGCATTGAATTATCGAACGCATTTGAACAACAATTTCGTTAACTCTTGATTACAGCTGGAGATATAACGTAACAAATATAAAACGTTTTAATATATTCATTAAGTGCATGTTAATTAGCTGTTTTCTTTGTTAATAGATTCCCGTTTCTCTGTTCATGAACAAGACCTTTGATAATTTGGAAGACTTCATGAAAAATCTTGTTTTGAAGAATGGTAAGTTGGGTTTATTAAAAAAAAATACCTCTATAAAAGCCTTTAAAATAATACCAATACGAGTGAAGCAGTTTTGACCTTACAGGCACGTAGTAACGTGTCGTTTCGCATCACATTTTCTGTCTGAATAGGGCTTTAGCTCTAAAAAAAAACAGAAGCCTTGCAACAATCGATTCTGCATCAAAAAACAATAAAATGTAAACTAACCTAAATTAATTAGGCACACTTGATTAGATTGTTCTTAAATATGCAGTTAAGCAGCACGCCAAAGTATGCCAATAGGGTTTGAGTAGCACTAATTAGTTAAAGCCTCCTAGCAGCACTGATATCCAAAAATATATGTGTTCGACATTATCGTAGCAAAGATTATTTCGTTTTGTCATTGAATAAGTTGCAACGATTTGTGTCTACGTATTGTGTTAAAAACTCAACAATTAACATTTTTTCTTTTTTTCGTTTAACTATAAGAGTATCGAGCTGCTGGGTTTGGAACGTCTCCCACTGATGCCAATGCCGCTGGGGAAGCTGCTGGTAAGTTTTTAAAAGATATGTTTATTTTTTAACCCACTTTTGAATAGGGAATGTCTGTCGCTATTTGAAAATTGGTCCAGCTAAACCAGAGCGGATGCTTGATGCATGCTCAAAGCGTATGTTTCCTTTCCCAGGGGGGAACTGGGGAGAAAACTTCTAGCACGTCTGGCAGTGCGCAATCTGAAGTGTAGTGGGCCGTGCATTGTGCGGGACCAATAAAGCATCCCCAATCAAGACTGCCGACAACTCTCTGCCGTAATAAACGAAGAATGAAACTGTGGCAGTACACAGTCAGAATTGTGGGGGCCATGCTTTACCTGGGAAGTAAAAACATCCTGCAGCCCGCACCATTCATAACTGCCGGAATATACGAAAAATGAAACTGTGGCAGTACACAGTCAGAATTGTGGGGGGCCATGCTTTACCTGGGAAGTAAAAACATTCTGCAGCCCGCACCATTCATAACTGCCGGAATATACGAAGAATGAAACTGTGGCAGTACACAGTCAGAATTGTGGGGGCCATGCTTTACCTGGGAAGTAAAAACATCCTGCAGCCCGCACTTTCATAACTGCCGGAATATACGAGGAATGAAACCCCGGGTGTGCGATAGTACTACGACACCTTTGATATGTGGGGGAACGGGTCCTCTCTGCCCACGAACCGCCTGCTACCGCTATAGTTTTCGGAATTTAGGGGTCTGCGCTGGCCTCGTCCACATTTGCCACGAACCGGCCCGCGGAGTTGAAGCATTTCGTCGTCGTTCGATGGTTGCTGCTAAGCATACCCAAAATAAGAAGCTAAATTGTTTGTAATTCTGTAAAATACATCATATCTGAGAAACGTAGAGAAAAAACAGTTGAAAGAAAAACTGATATACCTGACTTTTGAACATTCAAACAGAGATAAAATTCCTTGACAACATCGCCGATGTACAAATCAAACTTGGGTTTATTAATCACGTCCTACTTGCTCCTCCACCAGCTCCCTCTTTCATGATCTCTTAGTTCCTTAAAGGGAAATTAATCAATGGTGCACCGGGGGGGGGGGGGGGGGGGGGGGAGAGAAAAAGGTTCGAAGTTAAGATTAAAATTTGGCAAAAGGAGATGAACAAGGCATTTATTTCATTTGTACAAATTCTGAAATTTGCTTGTTTTGAATATTCTCGGAACCCCATTCTGATTCCAGTACTTCTCCCCTGCCCACCAAAACAAAAAATTGCCATTGATAATCATAGCGGTTCCATTGAGGCAACATTTTGGCACATTTTCGAAACTATTAGAGAAAGCTTCAGATTGTAATTTTCTTTCAAGATCAAAGCAGTATTGTTTTCATCCGTTGTCACAGAGCCCGTAAACTGCGTGGGCCTGTAGGCCAGTGCCTACTCTGCCTTGGTAATCCGGCACTGGGCAGTATGGGCAATGTCTTTATTCTGTGCCCTGTTATATTATACAAGTAAAAGCCTCCCAAAGTTGACTAAATACCTAGTCAAAAGTTCTTCACTGGAAAGCTCATTCCAAGCTGTTGAAAATAGGACAAATCGCAAATCTCTGTCTTTGTGTAGTTCAAAGTTGTCATTGCAAGATGTTATTCACGGAGGGCTAAGTGCGATGCAGTATTTTCCACAGTGACTCCTAAAAATTCATTCCCTGCCAACATGTCGACACACTTGACATTGAGCAAAAGAGGCTGTTGAACAAAATAGTTTCAAGCTAGTGTACCAGTACCGGTCTCCGCTCACTAAATGGCAGGGCAACCATGGGACCTGGCACTTTTTTTGGTCACCTTGCCAGGCTTTGAAAATATGCTTGGTATACTCAAATGGCCGTGGCAATCTAATGAGGGATGAACAGTTCGCAGCTTTGCATCTAGTATTTTGATGTATTTACATACGCCAACTCCATCTGCCGTCGCTTTGCGTCAAAACATGTCAGTACAACTGGGAAGAAAATGTCGTCGATCTTTGTCTGGAACTTGGAAATTTTACTCTTACGTCGTTTCACTGGTGATCTGTTCAGTTCCTTTTTAAACCCTGTTTTAATTTCTCTATTCAGTAGAAACTTTTTGCTCATATCCAAGCCCTAAACAATATGACCCGTCATTTTTGACGGGTTTTCAGCTAGTATTTAAATAAGCTTAGTATTTATTATTTTGTGAAATACAATTTTTTGAGTGGGGGAGGGGTAGGACTAGGAGAGAATGTTATTGCCTGACAGTTGAAGTTTTACATTTGAATAGGTTTTTAAAACTTCCACCTTCTAAAGTTAACTTCCAACTATAAATATATTTCCAACAACAATATGTGTATTTTGTTTATTTGCGATGCATCGTCCACGATGTTATTGTTTGCGATGTTGTATCTGCGATGTAATTTCGTCCATGCGATGTTTTGTCCCCGCAGTGTTTTGCCGCTATGTTTTTGTCACGCGATGTTTCTGCGGCGATGTTTTAGCCGGGGTCCCATTTGAGCTGATTATTGCAGCCCCTTACTGTTTAGCAGCCATTAGGTACTCCCAACGCCACATTGTGGTGTGTGATTAGTCATGTGACTAAACTTTCTAGAAGCTTCCAGAACGGGAGTCAGCGTGTTGCAACCCATTGCCTCGTGTCTCAGTAGCAGGTATGTAAAGACAAGAAGCACAGTGGAAATTAGTCATACGCTGAAATCATTGATGAAATGATCATAACTTTGGAGCAGGAAACGCAAGTTTACGTAAGAAGTTAAAAGAGCATGACCGGAAGGAACTACAACAATTGCTGGTAACGTCATCAGTTGCTTAACGTGCCTCGACAATTTTCCCTGGAGCTGGCAGAGACGCATGGAGGCTTAGACTCGGATGTTACTTGTCTTCAGCTCCATTATTCTAGTAGTGTTATACAATCTGGGGGCCCGTCCAGGATTTGGTTGCCTCGACAAATCTCTAGAAAAAAATCGTTGCATAAATGGCATGACTTTTTTAAGCACTTGTAAAGAACCTAAAACACCAGTTTTATTGTCTATTGAAATATGATGCATTAAAGTGGCACTATCACCGACTGAAATCCGAACGAAAATACCGTGGCGCCATCTAGCGGCAACGATATTGTCAATCTTTATTGTTTGCTCCCAGGTGCACGAAGACGAAGCAAATTTTCACTCAATCATTAAGGATGTCGTGGCTTGTTTGTTTCATTAAAAGAAATACCGTTACGCATTCCTTCGCTTGGTGCAAGCAAGTGCTAGATGGTACTGCATAGCGCTAGATGTTGTCAGATTTCGTCTACTTTCAATCTGTGATAGTGCCACTTTAATGATGCACGTTCGTGACTGATGCTACGTGTTTGTTCAATTGATATGAAATGTTTGTGCAGTTATTGCGACCTCTCCGTTAATTAATACTACTCTTTTGCTAATTATGCTGCGTGTTTTCTAATTAATAGGGCATTTTTTTGTAGTTATTACTGCCTGCCTGCAATTAATGCTACATGTTTGCTTATTAATGCATGTTTGCATGTTGGCTAATTTTAATACTGCATGTCTGCAATTTGGGGCAAGGTAGCCTGATGTTAGCAATACCATCTTAATGCCAGAGATTCCGGATTCGAATCCGGCCTCAGCCACCCCTGGCATTTTCGGGAAGAGAAGGGCCCTGTTGCACTCATGCTCAGGTCGATTGTGGCATGTAAAAGAACCTAGTAATTTCAGATGGGATTTACCTAGCAAAATTGTCCCTCTCTCCTTCTGGTGCAATGGCTATGGCTGGGACAACGTCAAAAGCTAAGCATGTCTGCAGTTGATGATGCACGTTTTAATAATTTTTAGTAAATTTGTCGAGACGAGACGACACGGAAATGAAGCGTGACGAGAGGAGACAGACTTGCGGCACGAGCTGAAAATTCGAGGCGAGCTCGTCTCGTCTCGTCTCGACCACATCTGTAATGAACATACATGCTATATTACTGCTTTCTGTTGTAGACATTCGTTTGGCTGCTATCAAGAATTTATAGGGTTGGGGGAGGAGAATTTGTAACTCTAAAAAGTCACCATTGAAACGTCCTAGATCCATTCCAATTAGTTCCATCAGAGTTTTCAGAGGGCGCCACGTTTTCTATCTGGTAATTTTTGCTCATTTTTCAGCCCAAATCTAAAGTAAACTAAATTACAACTAAGCTCAACTAAATAATAATTAAATACAAGCTAGTTTCATTTAGTTCAGTTTAATTTTAGGCTGAATTCTGAGTAGAAATTCCCACATAAAACTTGTGGCGCCCTCTATAAACTAAGACGGAACTAATTGTAATGGATCTAGGACTTTTCAGTATGGGAGTCTCAGTAACCAATTCTCCTCCCCAACCCTATAAATTCTTGCTGCTATGGATATTGCCCATACTATGTTCATTGTTTAAGTTTAGTAAAATGTTGGGCTACTTTTTAATTTACTAATGTTAACTTCTTTTGTGTTTTAGTGACGTTTCTCCGGTCAAATTCTGCTGGTACGTATAAAATCATTGTTTCTGATTATAGTTTTACGTATGTCGATTGAAAAGGGATCTGGTGTCTGAACGAAAATAGTTACATTGTACTGTGGTCCATAGTAAAAAAAAATACAGCAAGAACAGGAATATGTGGGGCTTTTAACCAAAAATCAAAAAAAGTATTAACAAGAAACAAGCAGCTAAAGCGACTACGTAGTCGCAACCGGTCTTCTCTACAGTTCTGCCACTTCCAACGTTCTGCTTTTTACTAACAATGTTGAGGCGCACACCTCTATCAGGCACTGCAAGAACACCTCTATTATATAAATATATATAAAAGCGACAGACGGACGGACAAAGTCGTTGCAATAGTCTTCTCAGCCGGTACGGCTGTACAGAAGACTAAAAATTATGAGAAATGAATACTGAATTTCCTAAAAGGACGTACCACCTTTCCCTGTATAACTGCTGTTCTTCTCATTCGTCAATGGCCAACTCATTATGGCATCACAGGACAGAGCCACCATGTGTCTCGTCAGGAAGTAGTGGTAATACTGGTAATACTGAAACGACAAAATTTGATGAAGTTATTGAACAAACCAACAGCAAGGGACACTACCTCTAAAAAAATCGGAAATAGACGGAAGATATTGCTATGGAAAAACACAAATAGGAAAATTAGCGGAAGTTTCTTTTGTCTGCAAGAAATGTTATCAAAGAAACACAGATGAGCTAAGCCTGTGTAGATTAAGAGGTGAAAAGCTAATAAGTTCTTGAAACCAGGAAGTAAACTGTATACTGTGTAGAAAAGGGGTGCATCCTCGACTCTAGGGAGGATGCAGTATACTGTAAAGAGGGCTGGTGCGTGGTTGACATCAGCGAAGAAGCATTTCGGCTTGCTCCCTGGTATCGAGAATGTACCTGCTCTATGTACGGTGCACGGCTTCCTCCATGGTGTTGAGGACTTACCGGCATTCTAGAAATCTGTATGGAAAGCTGATACGTCTTCGACATCAGAGCACACAAGCTGTACGTATAAAGGTTTACTTTTTATTGGAGGCTGGTACGTCCTAGACACCAGGGAGGAAGTTGTACAGTGTGTAGAAAGCTGGTACATCCTCAATGAGGGGCGATAGCTGCACATTGTATAGGAAGCTGGTGTGTCCTCGACACCAGGGAGGAAGCAGTATGCTGTATAGAGTTGGGAGGTTCCGGTTTTTATACCGCGGATTTCAGTTTTCATAAGAAACCGATACCGTTTTCGGTTTTTTTAATAACCGTACATGTTTTCGGTTTTATGATTTCTTTTAAATTACGAATTTTATGTACCACATTTTCAATAAGAAACAACTAATTAGTAATTAAAATGTTGGTATAGTTTTTATTCATAGATCGTAGCGAGTTTCTAGCACGATGCGGTGGATTTAAAAAGAAGCACATCGCATAGTTTTTTAGCCAGCCGAATGACCTTCTGTATGAACGCGCCACGCCTCCTTGTGATTGACAGCTCCGGACTTAAATACTTTATAGGCCCTTAAATACTTAGTAGGCCCTGTGGGGGAAAAAAAATCGAATTTTCTTTCAGTATTATGTATAGGCATCTTGCGTAAAACGAAATAAAAAATTGTTGACATAAATTATAAAACCGAAACCGAAATACCGAAATACCTAAGTTTTCGTTTTGGAAAGAACCGATACCGAACCGAACCGAAAAAATGAATACCGCCCAACACTAATGCTGTATAGAAAGCTGACAAGCTCAAAACCGGACTGGAGGGATTGTTAATTTACCACCAGCAAGGTGCCTATGCTGTCATCCACAAAGTATTCTCTTCTGACTAGTCCAAACATGGGCGAAACAGTTTACCTGGATATATCTATGGGTGAGAGCAGCTTTATTATAGATGTATAGAAGCGGGTACATTCTCAACGCGGGGAGGAAGCTGCACATTGTATAGAAAGCTGGTACATCCTCAACACTAGGATGGATGCTGTATACTGTACCGATAGCTGGTAAGTGCTCGATGTGGGGAGGAAGCTGGTATGTCCTCAACACCAGGGAGGAAGCTGTATGCCTACCTGTAGGCCTACATACGGCTTCTGGTGTAGTCTTTAGTACCAGTATGTGGTGAAAATAGTCCAGTTGTGTTTACTCTGTCTAGGAGCATGTAGAAAGCAACAGGAGCACCCACAGATAATCTACGTTAAAAGTGCGTATTTTAGTACGCTGTACTAGCACCAGTTGTCTACACTCGAAACTGAAACTTATGACGCGAAGCTGAGGTGTGTTACGAAAGTATTGATCTATTTTATTGTGGCTACTATATACAACAGATTGGTTGTTGAGTTTTTCATTATTACTTCGACATTGTTTCCATGTTAAACACCTATTGTTTAAAAACAAAGGACCTAAAATTAGCCTTGAGAACGAGGCGCACACCTCTAACCCTCTCATGAAGGTAGCGACCTCTGCTAACAAATTCCTACACCACTGCAGATGCCCGATTTAGCAGTGTAGTGGAAGTTACGGAGACATGCACTATCCCACTATCCAATCCTTGATATTGTGCAGAATGCTTAACCAGTGGTTTTCATTGTTTTGTTGTGTTTGAAAGGCTTATCATCCAAACCTTGATTTGCGCAGAATGCTTCATGAGGTCGCTACCTTCACAATAGTTTTCAATTGTTTAATAGTGTTTGAAAGACTTATTAACCAACCCTTGAAATATCAAGGGTTGGTTAATAAGTCTTTCCATATTGTGTAGAATGTTTTACTCAATGGATTTCAATTCTTTGCGAGTGTTTAAAAAGGCTTATTATCCAACCCATGATTTGCGTAGAATGCTTTACGTAATGGTTTTTCAATTGTTTAGTCATGTTTGAAAAAGGCTTATTAACC
>JAHWFP010032165.1:20173-33033 GCA_023313725.1 Lithobius niger
TTTGCTTGGGCTAATCAGAGTATAAGTGATATTTTGCTTGGGCTAATCAGAGTATAAGTGATATTTTGCTTGGGCTAATCGCAGTACATTTTACATTATGTAAAATCCTATACAGCGTAATTTTAAATTTGTATTTTCTGCAAAGTAAAATCGGTATCACTATCTGACAACAGTCTGCCTGGGGTCGGGACTGAGAACGAGTGGTAGAATTAATTTAGTGTGCCATTTTTATGAGGTTCCTAGTAGTGAATTAAAAGAACTGGCTTTCTAAAATCTTAAATACAAAATGAACAATTGGAAACGTAACGCATATAGGATTTCATCAAATTCAAACGAAGAAATAAAAGAAAAATCATAGGTTGGCGTAGGTTTTCTAGGCCTAACAACACTAATTACGCCTCGATGACGTTGCTGTACATAAATTCAACCTAATGACGCTTAAGGTTAGGAGTAATAACCAAATCTGAAAATTTTTTTTACTTAGTTTTGCTTTTTGGTGTTCACTTTTTCTCATTTTTGGAAGAAAACGTACACGCATAAATTAACTGATGGGCTGCGATCTAGCTTGACAACGCCACAAGAGAATAATACTTACCAATATTCCATTTATGATGGAAATGGGCAAAAAACGGTTTTCAACGTCCTTTTTGTAGGAGTGTTTAAAAAGGGCAAGTATTGTTGCATAGAATTGTCAATATTTATTCCCCTTCAACAATAATGACGTTTCTTCTTTCAACTCACCTCTTCCCCCTTCCAAAATTTAGGGATGTTTAGGGATGAATCTAAGATGTTTCAAAAGGCGTCTCGGTCACAAATTCTCCTCCCCCAACCCTATAAATTCTTGCAAATAAATGGTCATCCTCACATTTTGGTTTTAACCAATAAAAATGTTGCAATTCGTAGCCAATACAATCTTTTTTTTTTTTAATTCCTATTTTTAGTTGACACTAGATTGTTTTGTCTCAAACAGGTAATGAAAGCCCGATTCCGTCCTGAAAGCAACTCGTTTCAGCCTGAAGGATTGCACCCAATTGCCCTTGAGAAACATTTGTCTTGCGAATGCCAGTGCAGGTAGGGGAAAAAAGAAAAGAAAAAATAAACATCTGTCGTAGTGACACAAGAGAACTTGAATGTTACCTAACACTTTCGCAGTTGCGTCATTCTTTGCAGGTAAAAATGACTGCTTTACATTTTGTTTACAGAGTTAAAGCCGAAGATTGTAATGCGATGCAAGACTACCGAAAGGAAGAGTGTCGCTGTATTTGCACCAATGAACACCAATCCAAGGACTGCAATGGTCCCAATAAGTTTTGGGATCCTCAGAGCTGTAGATGTGAATGCCGTAACAGCCCTGATTGCTCAACAGGGTTCTTCTTCGATGAACATACTTGCACGTAAGTCTTAACTCGTTTCATAAAAGATGAAAGTGCTACCACACAAATACAGTAAAAAAACTCCAAATTTCGAAGCTCCAAATGGTGTTGTTTTCAAGACACAAACATAAAATGTGCCATAAAACTCATGACAACGAAATATGGAAGCAGTTAGCTGTTCCCGGCTTAACGTATGCCAGTCTTGAAGGTAGAGATCAAGATAAGCATCGGCCAGTCGCCATACGGCGATGAACTTTTGTGACCTGGCAACCATTAAATATATATGTCTAATTCATTTATTCTGTTGCCTGAATGTTTACATTAATAATTACATAAATCCCCTATTCTTGTATCTCATTGTTGTAATAGGTGTCAGCTTAGGTAATAAAACCGCAAAAATGTGTCGTGGCAATATAAGCAAATGCACAACTGGCGACTAATCAAAGCTTGCTAATCAGCCAGTGGCGACTGGGGAAAAATGTTAATCTTACCCTATACTAGAAGGAAGCTTTGGTTTTACACTGCCCCATTTGTTATTGCACTGTCTCAAACCGGTGACGCACACTGCACCACCTCTTGGCTTACGTGAAGGCTTGGTTGCTGAATGGCAAATAATTTTGTTTTAAGTAAAATAAGTAAGAATAGAGCCTGTAATTATTGTACATTTAAAGAAGACTTGCCTTTGATGCCGTTTCGTAGTTGCGTTGGCTCAGGCGTTGGGTGTTGTTTGGCGTCGACACGAGAAGTCGCCACATGCTTCATTGTGACTGGCTGTTACGGTGTTCGCATATGGTTCAGCGCAAGCAAAATTACCCCTTGTACATTACACTTTTTATACTGTATACGATTTACAGCACTCTCCGGTTTTCGGAAACCTGAAAATTGTGCTTTTTGCTAGTGTTATAATGGTAAACAAAATAACGCCGGAGCTATGGTTGGCAGATAAGGAATGGGAAGGAGAACAGCTTCTAATTGCAACTCCTTACGATATTTTACTCCAAAATGTGGAACTGGAGCATAATTTGATGGAGTTCTCCCCCTCCCAACTCCACAATTCCCTTACGCATGATCTAAAGTCTTAAAGCAGCAAGTTTAAATCTGCTTGCTTCCATTTTACGGAATATCTGTTTTCCTGTGAGACATTATTGCAACATTGATGCAAACTGTTGTTAAAGGTGCCTATTCACCGATCGACATGTTACAGCATCGAGCGCTGTCTGTCATTATTTAGTTCTATGTAGCACTTGATTACGACAAGCGAAGAAATGCGCAATGACATTTCTTTTTACACAACAAACTAGTTACGTGCTTCCGTAATTTTTTAGTGTAAAGTTGGTGCATCCACGTGCACCAGGAAGCAAGTGGTCAAGGTTAACGATATCACTGTCCCTGATGGCGCCCATCTAGCGATTCAAAATCTGCTTTTCAAAACGGTCGATATGTAGAAAAAAAGCGATCATGATGCCGTTAGGCTTAACTTGACTGGATGCTTCCTGGTGCAGGTAGGCGCACCAATTTAAAATTCAATAATTTATTTGTTTGTTCGCCTGTGGAAATTAAGGGCTAGACTGAACTAGATAGTGGAAAATGGCTATAGATGCTACAACCTGTCATTTGGTGGCAATCCCCTTTTAACGTTCCAAATACTTTTTTTTTCTTGAGGTATGCAAATATGGAAAAGATGGTTAGGAAAGGGTAGGTGGCGAAGATATTATGGTGTTAAGAATCGTATCTAGTGGTAAATCTTGATTGTGGCTCACTCAGCACTAATAATAATAACAATAATACACCAGAGGTACGACAGGCTGCCTAATGCTCACAGAATGCCTTGCAAGATGTTGGGAAATAGTAACGCGTAGTGCGCGCTTAAGAAGGAAGAAGTGTGGTAGGGGGGAAAAGATGGGGGCTTGGATGCCTAGTTCGTTGTAGATTTTAGAATATGTGCAGGGAGACAGTTAGCGTGCATACTTAACAGCGATGGCGACAATTGGACAACGTCGTAGTGGGTACCTATATCGTAAAATAAAAACAGATGCAAACATATTTACGTTGCCGTTTGTACTTATGTAGGGTGTCCCAAAAGTCCCTCACAACTTTTTAAGGAGTTGAAAGAAAATAGTGAAACTCTGACAATGTAAGTTTGGTGAAAGGATCTACCTTTTCGTACAACCGGCATTACGCCTTTCCCCCTTGGGGGGAGCAACTCAGAAATTCTCAGTGAAATGGGGGGGGGGGGGGTAAAGGAATACCTTATTTGAAAGGTCTAAAGGTCTTCATTAGGCGAGTAAAGTGATACAGCGATAGCTTTGATACGATGAGCCCATCCAAAATGGCAGCCGACCAAACCTTAGGAATTTCCTCTGCATCCCTATGTCTTACTCTGGCCAAAGACGTCTTAAAAGAACGTATAGATGGCAGTAACATGCTTCGTTCAATTTAGTTGGATTACACCCATCTCTTCTGCAGTTTGAAGCCCAGAGAGTGGGCCGCAATGCCCCCTCTCCCTAGGACCCCCCCCCCCACTACAGCCCACACTCTGGGCTTATAAACCGCAAAAGACGTTGTAGGTGTGAACCAACTAAACTGTACGAAGCATTGCTCCAAGTAGGGCAGACATAATGCTTGTTGTACGAAAAGATAGATCCTTTAACCAAACTTACATTGCCAGAGTTTCACTATTTTCTTTCAACCCCTTAAAAAGTTGTGAGGGGTGTTCTGGGACACCCTGTATGTCAGACTGCCTGAGCGGGGAATCGAACCCATGACTTTTGAAACCAAAGGCCGAGGTCCTATCGCTGATCCTTACTGACACGGCCAGTTGAGCCGCCGGCTTTCCGAATTTAATACCTACATCGTAGTTAGTGAAGATAAAAAAAAAGGAGCCAAGTAACTTCAGACCGTTATTAGAGCGGGCGAGGGGGAATGTTGGCATAAAAACTAAATTCCACAGGTGAACATTGTGTCACGTTTTCAAACCCCAAAAGGTGGAGGAAGAAATAATTGGGTAAGCAACGTTTTATTCAAAGGTCTTTTTTATGTCAGAATGTGGAGTGGACGGGGGAGGGGGGGGGGGGAGATAGTAAGTCGAGACCAAAGAAAGAGCCACTTCATTTTAGCGGTATTGTAAAATAAATTCACCCGTCTCTCGACGGCCTGTAGGCTAATAATAACAAGAATTTATAGGGTTTGGGAGGAGAATTTGTAACTCTAAAAAGTCCCAATTGAAACACGTTAGATTCGTCCTCATTAGTTCAGTCCGAGTTTTCAGAGGGCGGCACGTGTTTTATCTGGTAATTGCTCATTTTTCAGCCCATATCTAAAGTAAACTAAATTACAACTAAGCTAGGTTAAATAATAATGAAATATAAGCTAGTTTCGTTTAGTTTAGTTTAATTTTAGGCTAAAAACTGAGTAGAAATTCCCACATAAAACATGTGGCGCCCTCTATAAACTAAGACTGAACTAATACGAATGTATCCAAGACATTTCAGTATGGGTCTCAGTCACAAATTCTCCTCCCAACCCTATAAATTCTTGATAATAATAATGAAAGCTTGTCTGAAGATGCCAATATTTCGCTCACTGGATGCATTGCTTTGTCAGGAGTTTAATTTTTAACCATTATGATAATCATCCACTACTCATTAGACCGTGTAAGCAATGTGAAAAATATTGAGGAACCTTATAAAACCGTTAGTTTAATCTGAGATGTTTTAACTTTTGTTTTCAGTGTCTTTAGCCCAATGAAATTTGGGTTTCATCTCGTAAATAGTTAGTTAAAACGGAGATTTTATTGTAACACACATTTGCTCTTTCCATTCCAGCTGTCAACCCGTTCGCTCCAATGGCATTGTCTTTCCCAGCAGAAGAAGTGGTTTGAACACACGCGGACATGCACCTTACGATGTCGATGAAGAAGTGGAATTTGTGGATGAAAAAGATGAGACCACGTCATACCCACCATGGTTTATCAGCAATGTTATGCGAACAAGGCCTTTAAGGCAGGACGAACCGTCAAGGAGCTAGAAAAGACATTTGATGATATTTTAATTAAGACTAGTGTGGAAAGACCACAGACTGAGAGGAGTGTGAATATAGTATAGAAATATGTACGAATTGAAGTGCCTAATTGACTCATGTTATTGTCTTATAACCCACAAAGTATAAAGAATGTGTGCGGCGTTAACCACCTAACACTTAAAGCACTGGCTGCTTCCTGTTGCCATGTCATTGAATACAAAAGAATTTTTGTGTGTGTTAAAAAATCATCTTAAAAGGGCGGGATCCAGAGAAGGGTAGAGGCCCGTCTCAAGAAAAATAAAACATTACATAAATGCCCTGATTGTAAAAACGCGGGTAATTTAGCCATTTTCGTTCTGGATCTGGCCTTAGGGACTGTTCAAGTATTATTAATCAAGAAAGGGGGGGGGTGTTCTTGCCTAATGGTGATGATGCTGATTGGGGCGGGAGTTGATGACGTAAGCACCGCTACCCCAGTAAAACAAAATGTTTGAGAATGGAAATATGCAAATAATAGTCATTAGAAAACTGTGGATATATAGGAAAACATCCCTTCTTAGCAGGTGGGGGGGGGGGGGGGATAAAGTTAGAAATGACATAATATGGGTTTAAAATGGTCAATTTTTCGATGACGTAATACTTGAACGGTCCCTTAAGAGGAAGTAGCTGTTTCAATACCCCGTTCGAATCCATTGTGGAGAATCCAGTTGGCTTTTGAAAGTCAATAAATGACTTGGTGTATACTTTGCCTCAATCTTAGTGCTGTCGGCAACTTGAGTCACATGACGTGCACGATGTAGTGCTATGACATGAGCTCAGTTGCAAGATTCATTCGTTTTTTATTCCCCGTGTTAAAGAAGCCAGTTAAGAACTTGCACAACTCACATTCTTCCATGTTTAGAATCAAGATTGATATTTTTGTTGTAATGTAACGAATGTGGGACAAAACGATGAGCACCTTCTAAACTCATCGAACTGCACAGCAGCAGCCGATTACACCAAAAACGATGGCTTCCATCAAAAGTGATGCATGCGTCAATTGTTTTATAACATACTTGCATGATGCATCAAAGAGCGAAATGTGGCCAATGTCACGAAAGAAGTGTTTAAAAAACCTAATGCTCACCGTAACTTCTGCTTTGTATTTGGGTTGTCAAGGGAATTGTTAAGCAGTTGTAGTTAAACACCGGCCCATAAATACGTTTATTACTTACAGTTGAGTTGAGTTGACTTGGTACCTTCTTTTAGCTTAGTGGGGAACACTGCATGTGACGACAATCTCCACCAGTGGTTATTTATGTAAGCAATCCTGGCAAAGAAAAAACTGCAGTTCTGCCATGTTTAGTCAGTGGATGCTGCAATAAAACCGCCTCAAGGAACTGATGAGGCCAAAACTTCCTTATTGATCTCACCCTGAGGAGTCGTAAAATCAATTGTGCCGTTATAACAACTTTGGTGAGTTGGGGCGACAGCCTTGAGCTGTTGGTGTGTTTATGAAAGTGCTCAAGATATAGTATGCACCGTAATATTTTAGTGCATAATGCCATACCATTCCCATCATGGTTCTCCATCTGGCTGTTTCCAATTCAATTGCATTGGTAGCTTTAAAAATATGCAAACACAGATACTGTGAGAGTTGAGAGGATTCAAACACAACACGAAAGTCGGTCAGTTTCGCAGTTTTCGACAGCTTTTGATGGAGGTCAATGGAAACTTCTCCCAACTGTCTTCATCAGACTTAGTTTGAAGAACTTCGGTGCTTTTTTGGATTACATCCGACTTCTGTTGTCTGCAATGCTGGTATAATTGTAAATAAGACGCATGAATCGTATTTAGTTTGGGGTGCTTGTAATGAAATTGAGCATGAAAGTTTAATGTCTTGTTAACACAAAGAACGCGTAGAAGTGTAGTGATATAAACACCACATTTCTCAGTTTAGCCGGAAGAAGGTGGCAAAATGCCAGAAAAGTAGAGTGTACATAATCAGAGACAGTCTTCCCGACAAAGTGTCAGATCCCGCCTTGTAAAGCTCAGGGAAATAGTCCCCGATTCCATGGACGTAAAGGTTTTGTAGGGTGTTTCTTGGTACAGATACTGGCAAGTGAGTCCCCAATTACATTCGTTTCGTTTGCAGAGGGATTCCTCGAACCAGGAGAGGAAGGTTTTATTAATTCATGCGCAGAAAAGGAGCTGGCAGTAATTGAAGACAGGCGATAGCATAATGAATGCTAATGATTAGTGTGTGTATTGTCTTCATGCTGCTAAATACCATACGTGTAGGATATTTCTACAGTTTTGCTACAGTTTGTCTACAAACTATCCTTTATTAACTGCTGGAAGTTGATTTTGTATCCCTTAAAAATCTCCACCCTATGTAATCATGTTCAGGTTTGGAGACTGATCTACAGTAAAAGACATTTACACTGAAACCTTCGGAGAAGGATAGAAGTAATTAAATTTGTAAAATTTTGCTAATATCATTCCTTAATGATTGTTCATTGTCACTCACTGTCACACATGAATTTGCTCGTGGAATTTACATTTTAATTTTTTTTTTATTTTTTCACAATCTTTAAGTCCCCCTACCTTTTTAACTGGACTGTTGCTTTTTCAAATATCAACAAAATGTTATTTTAAGAAAAAATTCACTGTGTGACAAAGAAAATAAGAAAAAATAAAAATCTGCGCTACTTTTTAATGCAAAGAATGGTTCCAGCTTTTTTGTTAAACCAAGTTTTTTTTAATAAAAAATTAATAATGTAAAATGTAGAAAATTTAATAGAAGAGAACTGAATTATGTAGTTTGAACTTTATACAACTGAGGACCCAGGTTTAAATTGATCTCAGGCCCTTGTTGACTTTCTTCAACTGAAATTAAAAAAAAACACTGTTGTTCAGCCACCGATTTTAACTGTTTCAGAGTATTACTGTTTTTAACCAGTATTCACAACAATTCTGACAAGGCTGTGTTATTTAGGGTTAAATGTTACTCCATCTTGTATATTTACAGCTTTTGTGGAATAATTTGTATACTATAATAGTGCTGAAGAGATCTGAACTTTGCTTATACCGATGCTGTTGAAATATCCAATCACGGTGCATGTAGCAGCTAAAATATATTTCAATCACTGTGTATATATGTGTAATATTTATTTACATAAGAAGTATTCATGCAATAAATAATAATACTGCATAAAGTTTTTCAAATAGTTGTTGGTACATATCATTTGTATAACTTTGGCACCCAACTCCACATCTTGTTTATCGATTTTGAAGAGGTATTGTACAATCTTCAGAGTCTGGCTTGCTATATGGCTAGGTACATGGCTGCCTCCAGGGCAGCACATTTTAAGTGAGGGTTGACAATACTATGTTAGATAATACTACATGTGAAGCAGTATGCCCCAAGGCTCTGTACTTTGTCCACTTCTGTTTTCCGACTTAGTATGTAGCACTAGGTGTATGCCAGGAAACCCAAGTTTTCAGAAGATCCTGAACTAACCTCTCCGTTGCTTGGTATCCAAGCATTGTAAACTACACCCGTTACTATCTTGACAAGCTTTTTGATTGGGTGACCAAACTAAAAACTCTGGGTAAACTGCAGGAAGTGCACGGTTGTTAACTGTGGAAACCAGAATCCAAATTACCCACACTATCTTAGCATCGACGTTATCCATACCTCTGCCTAGGGACAAGATCTTGGCATGAACAAGGCTAGCTTTATCTTCAGCTCAAGTAGTCTCCACAGTGTCCAGCCGTGGCAAACAAGGCAAACCCAAAGGTTAAGGCTTCTATTCATAACACTTAAATGTCTTCGGATGTATTCCGTGTTAGGTGCCTTTGAAACAGTGCGGAAAAAGTCACTTGTCTGGTCCCAACTTGTTGAAAGCTATTTTGTCCTGAAGAGCTAAATAAGCTTTGCTCACCATCATTGGAAAAGAATGAAAATGGGGGCAGGGGCTTTGTTTTCTACAACAGCAGAATTGTGCAGAATATGCAGTCTCTTCTATTGTTTATTTTTAAATGTCTGTAAAACACTTCATAGTTTTTTCCTTGCTACTTTTCAGGCTAACCCGTAACTCTGACAATAATAATAATAATACTATATTAATAATAATATAATAATAATAATAATAATATGATAATATAATAATAATATAATATAATAATAATAATAATATATATAATAATATATAATGTATAATAATAATATAATAATATATAATAGCGGCACCCTAGATATAATTCGAGAGCCGTGCAGCAATGCGAAAGCGTTAGCCAACTTCCAACGGAGTTAACTAATGCCTGCACACAAGCCATTTCCATGCATAATTCCCCGGGCATTCAATTGTTCTTGAGACATAAAAGTATGAAGCATGGGGCACCAGGAAATGTTTGGGGTTTGTGCCTAACAGTCATAACCTCGAATTGACTACAAGGCCAGATCAGCTGAAACTGTAACTAAGTCTTAATTGCGATACATGCTGCTCAGTTTCCAAGCTGTGTAGTGATGACGTACTGGAAATTCATGAAAAAACTATTCGCTAGTGATTATCATGAATGAATTTCAATGTAACTGAGGTTTGAGCTATCACAGATGTTCAGCTAATCAAACGTACTGTATCGGAATTAGGAGGAATTCTGCAGAAAAATTGCCTGTTAACAGCCTGTTAACATTTCCCCTACCCTAAGTTTATGCTTAGAAAAGAGAAGGTCAACCTAAGTACTCGCACACCCTTAAAGTCAGGCTTAAAAGAGTACGAAAAATAGCTAGTCATTTGCGGCAGCATTTGTGTGAGGAGAATGTCACATTCTCCAATCCACCAGACTGCCCGAGTGACAGGAAGAGGACACTGAAAAATAGCTAGTCATTTACGGCAGCATTTGTGTGAGTAACTTGTAGAACGTCACAAGCTCCAATACACCAGACTGCCCGATTTACAGGAAGAGGACACTCGAAATGGTTGGGTAGTACGAAACTCGAAAATTTGAGTTTGACTTCGTAACGGATAAACTCTACTTGAACTAGTGACGTCATTAGCAACACCATGTGATGTGTGGGGAAGCCCCCATCTGCCCGCCCACATACCCTCCCTTTCACCACGAGTACGAGTCCAGAAAAAATTGTCGGTATAACATGCGTTACATGAGGATTAATATTCAAAACAGCAGCATAAAGTTCACGTATTCAGGTAAAACTTTGACCCCACATCACTCACATTTGGCACGGTTACATCAATTAAATTAAATTAAATTTATGTTACAGTTTGATCATCTCGTCCATCGTGAATCTCAAATAATACTTACCAGAAAATTCACATGTATAAGGCATTGTCCAAATTGCATACGCTCAGCACTCTGAAGTCACGTGACTTTAAAAACCCTCTGATGACTCTTTAGTAAAGATAATGGTCACTCAGTAGAGGGATTACATACATTCTAGAAGAACTGGACGAAATTATTACCACACCTATATCTCTTCAACTGCATTTGAAGAGCTTAAATCTTTTCTTCATGACGCGCTGATTCAATCGTGAATAACATCGCCGTTGTAGAATTAGTGATCAAATGAACGCCTGTATACCATTCTTTCCTTGGCACATTTAAAGGCCCAATACTTTCAAGGACGTGTCAGAGTCTGGAGATAGGAGGACAGTTCGACGAAGGACGATGAGCAGTCAGGATGGAGGGGTGACAGTTAGGTACACACGTCTGGCAGTTAATGTTTACATGGATATGACCAGCAGCGGTAAGCCGGTGTAAGGGTCCTTGACTTGGAGAAACCGAACTTGAGGAGCCGCATTCTAGACAGGCTGTAAACATAGGAGCGAAGGATGACAGACACCGAAGGACAAAGGTCGAGAAGAGCTGTAGGTGGTGGCCGGCGAGGGAAGACAGGCAAGCCTGCAATAACAGACTTAGCGATCGTCATCTTTTGACGGTAAAGGAAACGAGGCAGCGGCCCTTCGGAAGGAACCCTTGGAGAAACGTGGACGGTTGCCTTGTCATGGGCTGAAGCTGGATCAAGGAGAACGAAGGACGACGGCCCGCAAAGGTCTCGATGAGTTCGTGAAGGGCGCCAAGGGCAGCGAACGGAGACAGGCCAGAAACGCTGCAGACGATGGACAGCGAGTGAACGCCAGCGAAGGGCGATAGAAGGACTTGGTGAAGACTACTACTGTCCAGAAGAGCAGACATTCCACGTAAATCCTTAGTGCTGCATTCACATGTTTTTACTTCAGAAGACTACGGTAGGTCAGATTGGGGCATTCTATTTGGCTAAACGACATCGTTGGAAAATCGTAAAAAACGAAGCGTCTTAGTGTGCTTAGTACAGACCTCCAGATTACGTTATTCAGTGTTCGTGCGAGTCCTTGGGAAACTGGAAATGTCTTAGAAAATAATAATGGAATTCAAAGCCTGAAATCTTCAATCTAAATCTTGAAAAGTGGTGTATGTATGTATCATCAATAGGACGACAGGAAAGGAGACGAATTGACTTGAAGAATGCTGAAAAATTTAGCCCCGAAAGTAGCCGAGTGCGTAGCACTATATTAATCTAAGAATAATTTTGAAAGTTGGGATAGTGTTTTAATTTTATTTATGTGTCTAATGGGTGAATACAGCTGTAAGGTTTCACGCGGATTAAACAGTACAGGAACTGTGCGGTATACGAAACCGTCAGGAAAGTTTATTTGTGTTTCTTTGCTATTTTGAGTTCGGATCAGTTTAACTTACCTTAAACATCTAACGAGTTCGTTTTCTTTTTCTAATTCTTAATACTTTGACATGCCAAGTTGGTTTTCTGTACTCGTTACAGCGAGAGAATTATTCGATAATGCTTCTTGTACAACTCTTTGATTGTTGGACCATTGTTACAGCAGTGGATTTATATCATGAAGGTTCACCTGCAACAATGAAACCGTTGTCTTACCACTAGTAAGAACCACGGCTAGGCATGGGTTTCTTACTTAAGTAGTAAAAATACAATCGCTGTCCATATTTACGTAACCCAAATCGTTTCTAAAGTATTATGAAACTATTTCACACTTTAAATTCACAACTATTAATTTTTTAAATAAGAAAAAAGAATTCTAGACATAGCAAACGAAGGCGTGGGGTTCTTACTTACGTAAGTGAGAAAACGAAAGCTTTTGGTTCTTACTTAAATCTAACCTACTGCTGCTATCAATGTTTGCGTGATCAATATTTACGTGTCAATGTTTTCAAAATAATACATTTATTGCAGCTGGAAAAAGACCCAAGGGAAAGAGTTGAAATTGATAAAATGGCATTTATTTGCAGTTATTGAGTTTTAAAAACGGAGTTGGAGCAAAGAACATTCCCGACAACAATAGCTCGTTATGATATCGCAATAATGGCTCGGTTACTAACAATGCTTACTTTGTTGTCCACTTATATCGCTATGGCCACATCCTCCACTGGCTCCACTTAATCCTCCACTGG
>JAHWFP010032165.1:44982-74150 GCA_023313725.1 Lithobius niger
CTCTGTGAGCGGTCCATAAGCTAGCTATGTGAGAGGTCTTAAGCATTCCTTGCTCTGTGAAAGGTCCATAAGCATTGCAAACTCTGTAAGAGGTCCATAAGCAGTGCAACCCTTGTTCGAATTCCGTGAACGGCTTTTGGTGCTTTAAAAAATGTTTTGCTAAATTTATTCGTATTATTTAATTTAATTTTTTCTTCTTTTTTACCCTTTAGGCTGTTAATGTTCTAAAAGAACTTAATGTGGCACGAAGACTTCTGGAGCCTCTGAAAACGAACGATGCTGTAGTCGAAAAAGCATTGGATATCATTAAAATTGACGGAGAGTTTGTACAAAGTTTAGTTGAAATATCATGCTTAAAAAATACCAATGCATTCGGAAAAAATATCTGTTGCAAAAATGACGATGTGTGTAAACAAGTGTAAATGTTAGAATATGAAGTTGTAAACATGGTTTAAAACATGAAAATTGTAGAATAAATAAGAGAATTGAGTAACACCACGTCAACTGTATCTGTATTATTGCGTTTTGGTTTTGTTTTGCATCAGTGTGTAGGCCATCCAACTTCCATTCAAAAGGTGACACACTTATGTCTTAAAAACAAGGGCATCATGCTGGATTGGATGAAGTATTGAAGACTCGACGAATGCAAAAAAAAAAATATGAGCTCGATTGGAGGAGACACTCAGCATCGCTCGCGTGTTGCCATGCATTCAGTTCCGGTTTGGGTCTATGACGTCATGTTTGGCGGCCATTTTACCTCGCATCGAAGTACCAACAGCATTGGTGCACGTGTGTAGGCTATTGGATCCGATAAGATTGCAGAGGATCACAGGGAGTGGAGGGGGAAGGATTAAAAAAAATGCGTACAAAAATGACAATAAGCTATGTTTTTTTTTTGTTTAATGCACGGTGGTGACGTCACGCTAATACATCCCCATGCTAAAAGTGTAGTCGTTATATACGGTTAATGTGGAAACCCACACACGTCACAGTGGGTTAATTTTGATAACCCACACTTTTTTTGATAATCTAACACTTTTCAACCCCTGCTCCACCATGTGACATATGACCCGACTTTTTTAAATTACCGTACACAACACAAATGCAACCAGCATAAACAGGCACATTTACAACCTGCGACACATTTCTTTCTAGCCTAACACGAAAAAAAAAACTCGCGTACTATGCTAGACCCCCATCCACGGAGGAATGGCCCAACTCTCTTTCGTTCCGACGGTATGAAAACTAGGCTACTGACACTTCCTAAACACGCCTAAAAACCTACGAGACTCAACGAATAGTGCATTTTATACGCTATGCCTTATTTAAACCTAATAAAGTAGAAAAAATACTGTTTTACCTTAAACACAAAAGTCGGTGAATTGGACAGGATGTAGGGACGTCCTCCCGTACGTGAGACTTTCGTAGACAGGAAATTTAAACCGGAAGTTTGAGTTCAGGAATTTACGTCATAATTCACAAATAAATTTTTTTTAATCTCAAAAATAACTAGATATGTTATCTCGACGTCACACCTTAGCATTAAAACACATATCCATGAGGTCTGGCCGTTTTACCGTGGATATTCGCTCGTCTGCTCGAAACGGCTAGTCCAATACTCTCGAGGGTGGAGGGAAATCAGCGCTCGTGCGATTTCCCTCCACCCCCTCGACTATTGGACTAGCTGTTTCTCGTAGACGAGCGAATATCCACGGTAAAACGACCAGACCTCACGGATATCTATTACTTATTTATTTAAGAGAGAATAATAATATTTTATGAAAAAAAGCACTAGCTTACCACAAATACCACTGAAAAAGCATATAAAATTAATACATCCTACAAGACACGGATGCACGAAATTGGGTATTACCCCCCCCCCCCCCAAAAAAAAAAAAAAAACTTGTAGTCTACATATTGTTGTATAGTATATATAATAATAATGTTTCTTTGGCGCTGCGACTGCTTTTATCCAAGGTTTTAGTGTGCCACTGCTCTCAAAGGCTCGTAGATTCGTTTCGCGGTGGGTGAATGGGCAAATGTATTTTTAACCTGTAGTCTGAACAATTTCTTGACCCTGAAATGAACGAAGGATTTCCTCGGTTTCTCCTTCAGCTTAACAAGACTTACTAGGCTTCCAAATTGCATGAAAATCACAGATTACATGAGAATAACGAGACATCATCTAACTGATGATTACTGTTGAATTGCATCAAACGGACATGCACAAACTAAACAAAAACTAATTAGAATTAGCCCTTTTATTTAGGCAATCAACTCTTTTATTATTATTATTATCAAGAATTTATAGGGTTGGAGAGGAGAATTTGTGACTGAGACCCATACTGAAACGCCTTAGATACATGCACATTAGTTCAGTCTTAGTTTATAGAGGGCACCACGTGTTTTATGTGGGAATTTCTATTCAGTTTTTAGCCTAAAATTAAACTAAACTAAACGATACTAGCTTATATTTAATTATTATTTAGCCTAGCTTAGTTGTAATTTAGTTTACTTTAGATTTGGGCTGAAAAATGAGCAAAAATTATCAGATAGAACACGTGGCGCCCTCTGAAAACTCGGACTGAACTAATGGGGGACGAATCTAACGTGTTTCAATTGCGACTTTTTAGAGTTACAAATTCTCTCCCCAAACCCTATAAAGTCTTGTTATTATTAATACAAAAAACCAAACAAAAGAAAACATCTATCTACATACTCAACCTTCCGACAAAGGGATAGCGATACACTTTCCTTATACCAAAGGGGCATGTAGCGGGTTCTCTGCTACTTCGCTCCATTCTAGTAAGACCAGACAAGAGTTGTTAGCTTCGCTCCATTCTAGTAAAGCCAGACAAAGTTGTAATACAATACTAACTCACTTATTTCACTCATTAAAAATTATTTGAATATTTTGAAACGTGAAATTAACCACGATTTGGTCATTAACACCTTGGTGACAAGTATTCCTAATGTCGTTAGAAACATAGTAAACCCCATAGCAAGTACTCTAATTTCCAACTCGTTCTTACGGCGACATATCTAGGACTTCTTTTTCTTGAAATTTTCTTGTTGCGGTTACCCCAGCCTACAGGCCACAATATTTATGGAAAACAGTGCATTTTATTTCTTTGGGTAACCTACAGGTCCCAGATGAGCCTCTAGGTAGTTTTTAAATTTCAGCACTGTCTTAAAGGTCGACAAAAAATAAATTAGGAATTTACGAACTACAACACATGTTAAAAAGAAACGATGATAGCAAAAACGGTATGAATCTGTCTGTCTCGCAGAGATGGATATCACCTTTAACTGGAGGGGAGGTGGGAAGTCCTTTAATCTGCTGAGTTTGGCTTGAGTTTTTATGTCTCTTTATACCTTGCCCTTGGGGCTAAGGCTCGGCGCATTAATTTGGAATTTTCAAATTGAAATTGAGGTTTAGCGATCTCCATCTGGTGTCCTTCGTTTACATAAACGTTAATTGTACATTCCGCCCGTTTGGCTCTCCTTTGTAAAAACAAGAACCTATGTGTTCCTGGCCGAAACAGCAAATACAGTAGGAAAACCAGCAAGACGACCTCTTCCCTGCGAGTGCAGATAAGAAGACAATCCCTACTGTACAGTGGTCTCCCTACTGTATTTGCTGTTTCGGTCAGGAATACATAGGTTCTTGTTTTTACACATTTTCTAATTTATTTGTTAGGATGTGTCTGCCATAACATGGTTCATTTGTGTTCTTTTATTTGTGTACGAAGCCTTTGAGCGGATATCCACACTTGATAACGGGGTGCAAATATCCCCGCAACATCGTATTTTTATTGTTTTACATATGTATTTTCTGCCACTAGAAGGCGATACAGTATATTTGTACGAGTTTCAATCGGTGAAAGTGCCACTTTAAGGTAAGTGATGAAAGCCTCTCGAAGGCCTGACCTTGTTTGGGTGTCTTTTATTTGGAAGTAAAAGCTTTATTTCCTGGTTGTTAGCTTGCAATTTCTGCTGTCACGTCGTTTGTCTGTGTCAGATTAATAGCCATCTGACGAAGAAATAGCTAACTGTGGGAGAGCAAAAGCAAAATTAGACTGAACCAAAGACTAAGGGAAGCTGGGGAACTTTGGGGTTAAATTAGGGTGAAAAGGGTTGTTTAGATTGGGGGAAAAGAGCCTAACCAAAATTGGGCCTACTAAAGGCCTAAAGCCAAAAATCCCCCTAACTAGGGAACCTAGCAGGGGTTGACGGAGGACCAGCCAGTTGGCTGGCCCGAAGGCTTTCTGATTTTTCCATGCTGGCCCCCTTGCTTAAATACGATTTGGTTGCCCCTAACAACCGCGAAATGGCCAGGGTATTATGGGTAATGGACTGTTCTATTATGTTCTAGAGGCAGGAACCGGAAACTAAATTATAAGACATATAGATAACGTCCACCTATGGAAGAATGGACACCCCAAGACTAAGAATTGGCCATTGGCCCCAGCAAACACGAAAGTGAACAAGCATGCAAGTAACAAGATTTGCGACATACTCCACCACCCACACGAAGCTCTGAAAAAATTACACATCGCAAATCGTGTGTCTAAACATGACAAACATACATCTTGTTAACACTCTAACCATGTTGAATTTTTATTTCAAACAGTTGTCTGTAAATCTGCAAGCTGAAAGAAAACACATACATCCATGAACGCACATGTCACTACCACTACTAACTGCAACTTCTAAAAAACACTTTCTTGTTTCTACTGATGAACATGAAAGATGGCAACTCTTCGATACCGCGGGTTTTTAAAAAAAAAAACCTCCCGTGACCCTGGAACTATAGCCTAGGCGTCACGACTGAGAATTCTCACTTAGTAAGTGAAAATTAGCTTGCGCCCGGAGACGACTTTGCAAACCCCAATCCCACCGTTGGGGAATTGGGCTATAACTAGCCGATGAACATGAAATCGATGAAGCCGATGAACATGAAATCGTAAAAGTTTGCTCAAGTGAGCCAAACTAACAACCTTCGAACAAACAAGAAACGGCTCTTTACGAGTTGATCAAAAACCTCTGTGGCATAAACTGGCAGAAAACTAGTAGCTTTCCTTAACAACTCCGAAACCAACACGCAACTGTGCATGCCACTGAATGGGCAAACCCAAACTTCGAACATTGCCACCAAGAATGGGCAAACTTAAGAACTTGACATCGAAATTCGAAAAGCGTAGGTTTAAGTAAAACCTGAAACTACTAACAACTCATTCTCCACACTATAATTAAGTTAGTTCTAAAGGCCGAAAATTAGGTTGATTTATGGGAAAAAAAACCCTTTGGGGAAAAAAACCGTCGCAGAAAATATTGCTTCTCATGAGCATACCAACACTAATTGCCTGAAAGGCAATTGAAATTGCCATAAGGCAACCAAACGCTACAGTTAGTGTTCCCCTTCACTAAACACACCCAGAATTTAAAAGTAGGCCTTACAGCCAAACTAAGCCTAAATTAAAAAATTGTTCGAAGTAAAAACGTTTCCGTTTTACCTCCCAAGTTCAAAAAACAAAAAATCCAAAATAGGCCTAAAAATAGGCTTAATGCCAAAAACCCTAAAAACGGATCCCCAAGACCCTTGTGCATGCCCCTACCAAATTTCAGGAAGATCTGAACACGTTACGCTTAACTAGTAGCATAGGCCTAACTACACAATAGAACTGCTCGGCCTACCCACGTTTCACCTTAAGCTCCCAAAAACCTAAAAAGGGCCTAACAAAAAGCCAAACAAGAGAACCCTAACTTGGGCCTAACCAAATTCGCAGTAAACCCAAAGGACACAAGTTCAGTTCCCGAAAAGCCTCCCTCCCGGGTTTCGGAACCATGACCAAAAATAACTAACTGTGGGAGAGCTACCTAATTAGACTGAACCAAAAGACTGGGGAAAGGGTTGGGGAACTTTGGGGTTAAGTTAGGGTAAATAGGCTTAGTTTAGGTTGGGGGAAAGAGCCTAACCACAATTGGGCCTAACCAAATTCGCAGTAAAGGGAACCCCACCAGCCTTACTCCCGTAAAGAACAAAAACTAAAGGAAACATCCCGGGTTTGGCACCATGACGAAGAAATAGCTAACTGTGGGAGAGCAAAAGCAAAATTAGACTGAACCAAAGACTAAGTGAAGCTGGGGAACTTTGGGGTTAAATTAGGGTGAAAAGGGTTGTTTAGGTCGGGGGAAAAGAGCCTAACCAAAATTGGGCCTACTAAAGGCCTAAAGCCAAAAATCCCCCTAACTAGGGAACCTAGCAGGGGTTGACGGAGGACCAGCCAGTTGGCTGGCCCGAAGGCTTTCTGATATTTCCATGCTGGCCCCCTTGCTTAAATACGATTTGGTTGCCCCTGACAACCGCGAAATGGCCAGGGTATTATGGGTAATGGACTGTTCTATTATGTTCTAGAGGCAGGAAACTAAATTATAAGACATATAGATAACGTCCACCTATGGAAGAATGGACACCCCAAGACTAAAGAATTGGCCATTGGCCCCAGCAAACATGAAAGTGAACAAGCATGCAAGTAACAAGATTTGCGACACCATCAGTTGTGGGTTAAACGGGACGGAACACCCATGCGCTCGAGATGGTTAAATAAATACGGATGCAAACCTATTTACGTTGCCTTTTGGACTTATATATGTTAGACTGCCTGAGCGGGGAATCAAACCCACGACCTTTGAAATCAAAGGCCGAGGTCCTACCGCTGAGCCATACTGACACGGCCAAGCGGTATAGGACCTCGGCCTTTGATTTCAAAGGTCGTGGGTTTGATTCCCCGCTCAGGCAGTCCGACACATTAAGTCCAAAAAGCAACGTAAATAGGTTTGCATCCGTATTTATTTAACCAGTTGCGGGCATACCACCGGGTAAATTTAGGTTAAATTGTAACATGCTTCGATTATCTCACTTGTAGCGCTAATCGTAAGCTTGTTAGTATCTAGACGCACGCTAGTGTGTCGCCGCCAAGTAACAGTATATCATCCCATTGTAGACATCCGATTTAAAAAGAAAATTGATTGTTAATGATAAAACGGCGGCTCACTAGCAGACATGTATCTGTTAACTGTAAGCAACTAAAATCATATTTTGACATGTTGAGGATAAATCCCAATGCAACAGAAATGTTTCAAATTGTAGAACATATAAGGGGAAGGGTGAGAGATTAAGAAAAACTAAAATTTAAAGGACGAGTGTCCACCAATCATAGAGAAAAAGATGCGTCAATAACGTTGTTTGTATGTTACTGTCTAGCTAGCTAGCTAGCTGGCTAGCTAATAAAGTTTTTCCCATGTTAAATCCATAGACTTTTTGCTCATGGCTAGCGCAAAATAGAGAAGAACTACGTACCTGAACTTTTGCACACGGATGCATGGTGATCTGAGGATAGTCCTTTTGTTGGTTTGGGGGTTGTAGGGGCCAGGACAAATGCGTGGGAGGGTTTTGAAATTCGCCACCAGCTAATTTAAATTTCGTTTCTTTTCCAAGTTGCAACCAAAGATTTCAAGCAACAATGGCTTGAACAATCAACACTGGTCCTTATATTTATTGTAAAAGCCTGGACGAATAAAAACTGCATAGGGCCTTAGGGCTTCGGGCAGATGACCAGGAGTGGTTAACGCTCGTTAAACCCTTTAACCCTTTTTTTTAAATAAAAACTGAACTGTAACGAAGGACAAAATAAGGAAACATTAACGTTGGATTGTGTAAGAATAAAGGGATGCACGTAACATGATGGTTACGCAACAATACGAGCATCGACGTGCTAACGGGATTTTTGTTAATAACCCAAAAATAAAATGCTTCGCCGTCTGCTTTTTAGTAACAGCAACCTTCGGGGGTTTCTGCATGACTAAACGTCAATGAAATCGGGAAAAAAATTAAGGGGACGGTGCAGGGAAACAAAACGACTGAAGGGGATGTGCTGATTGAGTGAGCGAAGCGAACGAAATCAGCGATACCTAGTTAGTGTGTGCAAAAATGGGATTGAAGATTATAAATGTGAAAATTTATAGAAATGAAATTCCTCTATAAAAAGGTACAGATGAAGATGAGACGGAGTAACCTTATGTACGTTCACAATCCTATGAAAGTTGTGATATCTACCCAAAACCAAAACTGGTAGAAAAACCCGCCAAGTTTCCAAAAACGATCGGCCTTTGAAGGTAGTGATATCATTCAACCAGGGAAAGGCCGCCAAGGTCAATCCTATTAGCCAAGTTAATCGCACCCAATAATACTTTGGACGTTAAATGAAAACTTGAAGATTGCTACAGCGAGTAGCAATCTTCAAGTCTTCATTTAACTTTCGAACTATTAGTTTTGCGATTAACTTGGCTAATAGGATTGACCTTGGCAGCCTTTCCCTAGTTGAATGATATCACTACCTTCAAAGGCCGATCATTTTTGGAAACTTGGCGGGTTTTTCTACCAGTTTTGGTTTTGGGTGGATCAGATGCTACGCTAGTGCCGATATATGTTTTGTATGGTATTTGTGTAAATGTTAGGAGCAAAAATTATTTTATAATTCCATCCCTGCTCGCCAGAAATAAGTTGGATAATAAGTAATAGATATCCGTGAGGTCTGGCCGTTTTACCGCGGATATTCGCTCGTCTGCGAGACCGGCTAGTCCAATACCCGAGGGGATGGAGGGATATTGCACAAGCGCTGAAAGCACGAGTGCTTGATTTCCCTCCACCCCCGAGAGTATTGGTCTAGTCGTTTCGAGCAGACAAGCGAATATCCGCGGTAAAACGGCCATACCTCACGGATATGTGTTTTAATGCTAAGGTGTGACGTCGAGCCAACATATCTAGTTATTTGAGATTTAAAAAAAAAATTTATTTGAAAATTTATTTGTGAATCATGACGTAAATTCCTGAACTCAAACTTCCGTTTTAACTTCCTGTCTGCGAACGTCTCACATACGCGAGGAAGTCCGTATATCCAGTCCCAGTCACCGACATTTGTGTTAAGGTAAAACCGGATTTTTTCTACTTTATTAGTTTAAATGAGATATCGCGTATAAAATGCGCTATTCACTTGAGTCTCGTAGGTTTGTAGGTGTGTTGAGGAAGTGTCAGTAGCGTAGTTTTCGTACCGTCGGAACGAAAGGTTGCCGGGTCCGGGTCGTACCATTGCTCCATGGGTGGGGGCGTAGCATAGTAGCCTACTCGAGGTTTTTTTTTTTTTCGTGTTAGTCCGATAAATGTCGCAGGTTGCAAATGTGCTTATTTATGTTGGTTGCAATGGGGTTTGCTGGTTGAATTTGTTTTGTGTGCGGTAGTTTCGCAAAGTCGGCCATTATATGTCACATGTCACCCCGGCTGGAGCGGGGGTTGTGTAGAGCGCGGAAAAAGTGTTAGGTTATCAAAAAAGTGTGGGTTATCAAAATTAACCCACGGTCACGTGTGTGGTTTTTCACATTAACCGTATATAACGGCTACACTTTTAGCATTGGGATGTGTTGGCGTGACGTCACCACCTTGCATTAACTTATTTTATTCACATAATTGACATTGGCTAATCCTAAAATCTTAAAACATGAAAAGAATCCAAGCTGCCTTTTTTCAGCCAATCTATGCTTGCGATTGGGTTGCTTGCCAATCAGTGGAAGCTTCTATCGCTCGCGTTGCTTCCGGCCAATTAGAACTCGTGTTAAGAAAGCACACATTCTACATTGCTAAGAGCAAAACGGAAGTTGACGTGCATGACATTGTGTGGATTTAGAATGTCATTTGGTGCACCTTGCACTTATCTCGAAGTAGTTTTTACTAATTATGCACCACGCCTTGGTGACGACTTATGTAACCTGTCTGTCTGATTATCTAGAAACATGCTAGTGTGCGCATCAAGTTAGGCAACAAACATCACATCAATTTGATTGCCAAGGTTGTAAACCATTGTAGCGTGATGCCTTAGTATAAGTGTCTTATATCCTGAAGCATAGATGGGCACATTTCAGGTACTTGGACAAATAATAATGTGGTACAAAATCTTAAATTGTGTTATGCGAGAGCAGTGACTCACCTGACAAAAATTAATTTGTGTAGAAATGTAGGACAAGCCCACGGGTGCTGCAGTTGACCCTAAACGCACTTATCGTAGCATTGCGAATGTTACAGCCAGGCGGTTAAACGGTCGAGGCTTGAAAACCATTAGTGCGGGCAGCATGAAACTTGGTAGCTACCTGCGTTTCGTCCTCCCGTGCATTTTAAGATAACCACAAGTCCGTGCGCACCATGTGAGCGGAGCTATTCGAAAATAACCACGTGGCGACCCATTTGATATTTATTGGCTTCGCCGCCATACACTCCACATCAGCGTTGTAACGCAGGAAAAATGAAAAGTGTCCGATCCCGGCCAAAATTGGCATGTGCCCCGTGGACCAAGCTCAAGGATGGCACCAAGAGATAGTGGCTCTTGGACAAACCCACAGGTACGGATGATTCAGTTTGGCAGCACTAATCTGGGAACATCCAGCAAATTGGAATCCATGTATCACATCCATAGATCGGCTTTTCCCTCGGAAATGTCATTTTCCATCCCACGATCATCTCACTGCTTTCGCAGTTGTTTTCTGCCTTTTGGGGGGGTTTTGGCTTAGAACTTGAGTGTCGGCAGCAAGTTCTATCTTGTCCTCTTGCTCCCAAATCTCAGATGCCACACATCATGCTCGCCGCAGTGGCACATGGCTTTATCTAAAGCAAAACAATGAGCGATTACCTACAGTGTACCATTGCCCTTCGCGACCGGCTGGTGTTTCCACCACCCCTCATCACTTACAGCCAGTTACTGCCACAGCCGCAACTACCAGAACCAGACGTCGCCATGGAAGAAGTCGCCGTGTCTAGTCACAGCCGCAAATACCAGAACTAGACATCACCGTGGAGGAGGAGGATGACGAATAAGAGTGCACATATAACAGCGAGAAAAATGAAGACTACTACGAAGGCAGCAGTAATGAGTCAGGCCACGATGAGGAAGAAGAGGACGACTTGGACAACGAATTAGATGAAAACGAGTTGGAGGACGCAGAGAAACGCTATGGCTAGATACATGCTCCGCCCTTCCTGCCATGCAGGCTTAGACGATAATCACAAACATGCTTAATGCTCTTATGATAGCATCGATCAAGTGAAGCCCAAGTTTATGCCAATTCTTTGGCAAGCAATTGACGATTACCTAACCACATGATACTGCTTTCCAGAAGCTAAACCTGCTTCTGCTAACACTAGTCAACACAGTAATCTACCCACACATACTCGTGAGGGACCTCTATATTCTATGTCTAACAGTGGTATAGCTTCTTTTTCAGCCACTGTACTAAGTGTATTGCAATCGAGTGTCTCGGGTAATGCTGTGCAGCAACCACCTGCAGCTAATCCAGGTTTTAAAAATAGTGTGGGTAGCAATAGTCTGTCTGTTGGTACCACAGGTGGAATTGGTTTGTCAAGCAGAAATAGTGTGTCTCATGCTCAACCTAGCATTCCAAGTGTAATGAATGGAGTGTATGTTGGTAACTGAGTTAGTACTGCGCCGACTAGGTTTAGCATGCGAGGTAGTCCGTCTGTCGACCAGGTAAGGGACACACTAACTGGTGGTTTTTGCTTTTGACCTATCAAATATCAACAATTCTTGTAGTGGTACGGATGTAGCTTCTATCCAGGATGTTCATCAGGAGGCATTGACTGTCACCGAGCAGGGTTCTGGTGCCCCTCGCCAGACGGGCACTAGATATAAAAACAGGGTACGTGACCCAGCTTGGATAAAAACACAGCCCTGCTTCCAATCTCACGAACTTGGTCATTATGCTAGAGACTGCCTTGCAAAGGTGATAATCCTCCAAAAAGGCTAGTCAATGAGTGTAATCCTGGTTTAAGATATATTGGTGTAATTATTAATGGTTCCACTTTTGCTGCTTGTCTGGATAGCGCTTCAGGTAGGAGTTTGGTGTCTAAGTTTGTGCTAGATCTCATAGCCCCTGATATTGAATTGCATCCCTATTCAACTAAGTGTTTTGATTTGGCAGATGGGTTCCCCTCCATTTAACCTACAACCGTCACCCTCATGTTGATTTTGTGATTTATGAGAACTTGGCACGGAACTGCACTATTGAAGTGGATTATTGAGAAAAATCTGGCTTGGTTCCCAATATGAAAATCAATCGTGCCAACTTTGACAAGAAGTTTAAGTTCTTCACCTTGACTGGTTGATGAAAAGTGATCCTGTTCCCGAACCAACCTCCCACCCAGTTCAACGAATCCCTCCTTCTGCTGAATCTTAGTCCACCACCTTCAACGTAATGACTCCTTATCAGTTCCCAAGAACTCGACACACTGCTGGCCGAGAATACAAATCTTTTTAGAGGCAAGGTGAGCCGCACCACTCTCCGTGAACATACTATTGAGTTCAACAGTATTCCTCAACCGAGGGTTGACAAGTATCGTAGTCAGTCTCCAGGCATGCACATTGAGATGAACAAAATGGTCGACCAGCATCTGCTTGACTACAAGATGGAACCCTCTGTCAGCGAGTGGGACTCCTCTTTCTTTGTGAAACGCAAGAAGGATGGCAGCTTTCTTCAGATCCTTGATTACACTGGTTGAGCTATCATGTGAAGAATTGCTGATAATCTGCCCTCCGCCCCCAACGTTGATGAAGTCCTTGAGTTTTTATCTGATGTTCGCTCCTGTCATGCTTGTCAGATCTCCAAGCCTTCCAACCAGATCAAGAAAGGGCAACTGTCACCTGTTATACCAACAGAACCCTTCTCTCACATCGGCATCGATTTCGTTGGTCTCATGCCAGCGACTACAGAAAGGAACAAGTACGTCCTTTCCATCATTGAGTACTTCACAAAGTGGATGTAAATTATCCATACACGTCACTTCACTGCAAGCACTGCAGCAACTCTGCTGTTTCACAAAGTGGAAGGCCGTGTCTAGGATCACTTACCAAAACAGCTGAGTACGAGATCAGAAACTGGAGGCCCGTGTCTAGGATCGAAGTTTCTGATATCGGACTCCCCTGCATTAGCAGCCTGTCTTCTGGACGAACGCCTTGTCAGTGCAGGATTCCAGCTCAAGAAGACTACGGCCTACCACCCTCAGACGAAAGCCGCAGAACGCGTGAACCATACTCTTAAAAACTGTTTGCGCACCTTAGTGAACCACCGCCACTATGCCTGGGGTCCCCTCAGGAGTTCACCCTTCGAACCACTCCACACTCGAGCACTGGCGATATACACCATTCTTCCTAAAGCACGGAATCCAACAAAACTACTTTGTCTGCCCCAAGCCTCCTGCACAGTCGCCAAAGGAGTACATAGCAGCCCACCAGCGAAAATTGGCAGAAGCTAGAGACTTGAGTTGCGCTCACCTCACCGAAGCCGCAATATCAGCCAAATTGGTGTGCGACTGCAAGCACCAAGGTGTCCATTTCAAGATTCGGCAGCTGGTTAAGATCACGTCCAGTGTTATGCTGTAAAAGGAATGACTAAGCTGGCACCAGTCTACCTAGCCCCTACCGTATTGTGAAGACATTCCCCGACCTGACGTACAGGTTCCAGAGCCTGGACAAGCCGAACGACACTTGAGTCGTGAATGTCGTTGATGTCGAGCCATACTTTGACCTGGGCTCTATGGAGACTTATCAAGGAGGTGGAGACGTAAACTAGTAAGAAGGAGGATGAGAACTTCTGGATTCACTCGGTAACTCTGTTGCTGTCTTCCTGTCATCTCACCAGAGGAATGCCGATGTCAATGCTACGAGCAGGATGCATACACGACAGCTGTCGTTATAGGTAGTGCAGTTTTACAATAGGATTGGTTTCAACTCAGCAACGTGGACACCACCTCTACCGACCCAGCAGAAGCTGTGCAAAGAGGGAGGAGGTATACGCTTCAGATCAGTCCCGATGTCCCCGGCATCAACTATATCAAGCTACGCTCATTTCCAGCCAGGATTCCGGACTCCTTCGGCAGACCTCCTGCTGCTCTACCAGACTATGTGTCCTTATCGTGTAATTTCTCTTGGATATTGTTCACGTCAGCCATCCCGAGGACCAGCACGAGTGCTACGTTTTCAACATGACTATGTTGGATTCGAATTGGTGCCCTAACGTAGTGAAAGTGTGTCCCCTTTGGATCCCGGCCCTAGATTCACTCTCGAGTGCCCCTCTCGTAAGATCGAGCACACCCACCCCAAGAAATGAACTGTCCGTTGTTTCAGGAGCATACAACCATAACTGTCCATGGTTGGTGTGGAATCTTCAGTAGTGATTCACAGCAAACTCTCCGCTGTTTTACCAAGTGAGGTTCTTTCTTTGAATCAAATGCACTTCCTCCAGAAGATGACGAGACTTACAAAGATGGTGTTTCGCAAAGAAGTGTTACACCCCTCATCTTGCAAACACTCCACCCAAACGCAAATGCGCTCAGCCAAGACGCAAAGCTGAGAAAAAGGTTCTTGCCCTGAAAAACTGGTTGGTTGTTTATTGTGAGACGACTCACTACCGTTCAGTGGGCTATCAGACATTGACTGGCATTATGTTGAAAGACTGGTGTTTTCTGCCTAAAGCAGCCTGTGTAATGTGAATGTGTTTTTCCCTCGTCCTGTACCCCATAAAAACTTTTTTCTGTGCTTTCCGACACCATGAAAAGATTTACCGAATGGTAGTCTGTCATGGTAGACTCACAGTTTTGCTATTGTTATGTTGCCTAAGCCTTAGACGAGTAATGAAGCTGGGTTTGGTATGATACTAAGAACTACAGTGTAGCCTGTTTATTATGAACCAGGGCTGATGTAGCTTCGCAGGGTTTGTCCTTCCCAATAACATCTTTGGAACGCTAAGCTTGTTTCTGCCCCTCGACTGCTTGAGTTGTTGACGATTGTGATACAACCAGTGTAGCCTATAGTTTGAGAAGTGTTGACACTCACGCGCGTGTAAGCTGTCGGTCCTAATGTAAGAACAACAGAATTTGTGTTAGGTGCCTCTGTCGGTGCCTCGGTCAATCCAATGAAGTGGTGGCTAACACAAATTCTCTGGTGCTTACATTAGGACCTGTAAATTAATGTCAATAGTTTGCTTTAAACAACATGCCATTTTCAACTGTCTCTATATCATAATTTTATTTTCCAAATCCCGTTTTTTTTTTGGGGGGGGGGGGAGGACAGAATGTCATGAAGTGGCACTCCCTCCCACACTGTCTCCTCACTGGGTCTTGTTGAGCGAGAGCCGCATGACTGAGGCAATTGGAGGAGGACACGGCGCGATATCCCATCCGCTGGGTCAGTTATGTAAGTGTTTGAGAAGAATAAACCTTGTTTCAGCAGAAAAATTCTTGGACTGAGCTTCATCAATGGCCAAAGTTCCCAGTCGGGGGGTCGATTCCCGACAAACGAATCCAAATCAATTATTTAATATACATAGTAATAAATTTTAAGTGCTTAGCAAAGCAGATAGCAACCATTAAAAATATTGTTTATTAAAAACATTTTTTATGTGCAGTACAACAGATAATATACGCTACAATAAGAGCTAATATATGTGGTTCAAAGAATAATAAGCGCTAATTTAAGATATACAAGTCAACTGTAGCGAAAGGTAAGAGACAGTAGGAATAATAAAACCACGATAAGAGCTAAAATAAGACAAGTGATACAAAGAAGAATAAGAGCTTAATATAAGATATAGAAGCCAACTGTATCTTATAAGGTTGGTTGATAGGCACTACAATACCTTAAAAACAGTTTCATCAATTTAATACGATGAAAGGTATAATGGTGTGCCGGTCAACATGTGATCCGTGAATCATAAATTGCAGTTTGCACAATGAGTACACACATGTTTTAAACGTTGAAACAAATCAGCTCATTTTTTTCGATAACAACGCACAGTTTTTAGCTACAAAAAACAGCAAATGTACAAAGACATTCCATTATGTCAGTAGTATCAGTAAACCATTCATTACAACTGTTTTATCAAGTTGAGTTGAACACACATTGTTTCAACCTTTATAAAAGTTAATCTGACTTAGGAGAGAAATAGTTAACATTCTTTGCAAACATCAACTAATTAAACAAATATCATAAACATCAACAAATATCATAAGAAAGTCTTGAAACCCCATACCCCCCAACCCAACCCAACCCCTCCCTCCCTCTCATACCCCCAATTCCCTCGTCTATTCGACTTGAAAAGATTTAAGGCCAGATACGCTAACGTTTTTCCTCCCTGCTTATTGTATCATTTTATCAAGATTAATTTTGTTCAATCTGTGCTATCCACAACAGTCTATCCATCCCCAAGTTTTCATCCCAAACCCAACCCCACCCCTCCCTCCCATACCCCAATTCCCACATCTATACAACTTAAAGGTCATTTTTTAAAGGCCATACACTCTTAACTTTTTTCGTCCGTATTTATTGTACTATTTTGTCAAGATTAAGTTTTTTCAATCTGTGCTATCCACAATAGTCTATCCATCCCCAACCTAACCCTACCCCTCCCTACCATACCCCAATTCCCACATCTATCCTACTTAAAGGCCATACACTCTAACTTTTTTCGTCCGTATTTATTGTACTATTTTGTTAAGATTATTTTTTTTCAATCTGTGTTATCCACAACAGTCCATCCATCCCAAGTTTCCGTACAAACTGTGGTATTCCAGCACCACCTCCCACTGGTCTGACATAGCATACTGTAGCTAACTTTTTTCTCTCAACGCTATACAATCAGATTCCGTTTTTTCTTTTCTTTTTACCTTTCGGGAATTACACTTGCCTTACGTCTTCACAAAATAATTGTCAAGAACCAATTCACAATTTGCTATCTCCACGTTCGATGTATCGTTTTACCTCCGAGTAGCTTTGCAAATTTACAAATTAAAATTAAATTTGCAAATTAAAATAACTAGAATACTATACATTATTAAAAAAAAACATACTGTAAAAATTAGAAATAAATTGACTAAGGTGGACATTCCAGTGCAGCGTGACAACAAATATTACTCAATTTTAAATTATCAACAATGCCTCATAAAAGATAACTCAGCTGTTACCAAAGCCACGAATTTCCATATACCGTAAATCTTATATTTGTGGCCGGGCCCTCCATTAGCTGGTCTCTAATTAGTAGCCGGATGTTTTGTCAATCATGAATTAGTAGTAGCCGGTCGCTGGTTGCACCCGAGTCTCCAATTGTAGCCGGGTCAAAAGGCTTGATTTTGAAAAGGCATTCTGTTAAAGAGCATGTCCATCACAGTCATGTCAAACACATGTACTGTAAATTTCCTTTCTAAATTTTGTATTAGCTGTTCTCCAGTTGTAACCAGTCTCTAATTGTAGCCGGGTCAATATGGCTTGATTTTCAACCATGCGCGACACTACAAATAGAAAATGTACGGTATATACAACCAAAAAAAAAACAGTTTGAATAAATTTTGCACAATGAAAGTAGGAGCAGATCCTCAATCACATTTAAAGGGCAATTACATCCATTTTGACATGCGTGTTGACTTTTGGATAACTACACTGCCAGCCAGCTAAGGCCGCCAGATGCTTGAGCTCCTCACAGTCAATACAGCTATCTCAATCGGCTGTGAGTCGAAATCGAAAAGTGACATCTGTCGGCATTAATTTCTGAGCGTTCCAGCAAAACAATGGCGATCTCCGTGTCGTGTTTTGGTGATGCAGTAATTAAATTGTTATATCGGACGTAAGTAACGTATTCTTACCGCAATTCTTGTGCTTAGTTATTGTGTAAGTGATCCAAAAGTCAAACATGCATGTCAAAATGAATGTAATTGCCCTTTAAAATTGTAGTAAACTTGTCCCACTACTCAAAAACATGTTCTTGCAAGCATGTCACTTTTGCTATTACAGAAAGAGAAACACTTGCCTAACAGAAATACACACTACACGTACTCAAAACAGAAATAATTAGTCACAAACACAAATAAGAACATTTGATTCACTGAGCACTTGGGCACTATTTTGCTTCCCAAGCATTTGTAGTTCCAACAAACAAAACCATTTAATTAGATGCAGCTTAGTAGGCATTTAATTGCAGGATTCCATGCGTAATCTTTTTCCATGAGTAATCTTCTTCCTTTAGTAATCTTCCAGGATTAAACCTTGGACAGAAACCCTTACAACAAAGCCACGCCTGATAATTCTCCCAACCTGCAAAATAAAGCATGAACACAAATTTCAAAAAGAAATATTTTGAAAGAAAAACATTGATAGTGGATCACAGACGTTTCAATTTACGTTTCAATTTACATCTATGTTCATCTTATGCCTTTGCTATCTATCCATCTAGAGAACAAAAAAAAAGAACTCGTTTGATGTTTAAAGTAAGGTTTAACTGATGCGAAGTCAGAACAGCAAAGAGCACAAATAAACTTACTTGTAAGGTTTCAGAAACTGCAGCGGCACTGTACTGTTTAGTCCACGTGAAACCTTTCTGCTGCATTCAAATGTTTTCACCATTTTTTACTTTTGCACACGATTAGTCAGCAAATGATTGGTGCATTTATACTTGGCTAAATGACATCGCTGGAAAATAGTTAAAAACTATGCTATGCTATGGTGGGGATATCCAGTTGAGGTCTAAACTAGCCCCGGATTAGCTTAGCCCTGGATCTAACTAACCCTCGACCTGGGAGTTAGTGGACTGGAGAAAAAAGTTGGTGATATCCATGTTGGACTAAGTGTTGGGTTTTGTTAGCTCTTTACTCGTTAGACCTCGACTTTCAGGCTAAATTAGCTTTGTTAAAATGTTGTTAAAGCTCAGGAAAAACGCTAATACTAGATCGATATCACCGCTTTTTACAGCTCGGGGCTAACTACTCAGTATTAAGTTAGCCCTCGACCTTCAGGCTAAATTTTGCTTAGCCCTCAACTTATTTCGTGATGGATATCACCATTGTTCCTTATTACCGAGGTTAACCCAAGGATTAAGTTTAAACCTCAACTGGATATCCCCACCGTAAGTAATTTTGTAAAAACTATTCCGCATGGGTGCACGAAAACAGTAAGAGGATGTGTTCCTTTAACGTACTATAGCATCTCTGGCTCAGCGCAATTCCGAACTTAACTCAATTACGTGTCTAGCTTAGCTAATGTTACATTGATCATTGGTTCCTACAAGTAGAATTTTACGAACCCGGGAAATAAGATACTCTTTTAATCGTAAGTTCTCCCGGTTGGCTTTCCTGTACGGCTCAGTTCTGCAACATTGCTTCTAAAGCGTGTAAATGTTGCAAAGAAATTTTTCTTATTTTTCCCATCGTGAGAAACTGTTTTGCTACATTCAGTTCGCGCAGGGTGCTCGAATATGGCGAGAAGGTACGTTCATTTAACAGTTAGAAAAAGGACAACAGAATAACACCGCTAAAATAACAGTTATACATTGTGAAGTTACATGTACATCCTAAACTATAAGCGAAAGTCAGAGAAATGTTTGCGCCAAAGCAAACATGGTAAGAGCCAACAACTGGAGTCAACAGAACGTTATCAAAATACACAAAAAAAAAACATTGTTGTAAGCATTGTCTTTAGATAACAAATCCCATCAGCCATGTGGCATAAACCGAAAAGAATGACCGAAACATAAGTGACAGAGTCTAGCTTTAAAAAGTGACCTTTGTGTGGCTTACCCAAGCAACTCCACAATTGGTTACTTTGTTCTTGTTTAATTTGTTTTTGGCGGGGTGTTAGTGGACCATGTTGTCCCTTCCCTTTTTTTTTTATCTTTTTGGTGCAATAAATTTCTCATTCATTCATTGTTGGTTTGGGCAGCAATTACAGTGCAGCTCTGGTATGCTGTCACCACTGTTTTTAAAGTCGACTACTACGACCACTACTGACTAGTAAATAACTGTTGCAAAGAAGAAGCTTCAACGATGTTGAAGAATAACCTTACATTTATAGAATGACAGAGCAAGAATTGTAGTTAAAACGGCCATCAATAACTACAGTAGAAAAGTAGCAGCTCAAATACCAGTAACATAGAATCACAAACAGTTCAATGTAAAGCTAGTACAAAATGGGCAAGGAGTCCAAACTCGAGTAAATCCGGTCTGAAAATTCAAGTACAGGTACGAACTATAGGGAAAAATAAAACTAATAAAAACTACACAATACTTAGTGGAAAACTCGCTAGGCTTCACTAAACCTGGACCGAAAATTCAAATTCAGGTCCAACTCCACAGTGTAAATATGCAAAACTTAGCAGAAACTTCGCTAATTTAGAGTTAAGGGGGGCTGAAATTCAAGCGTACCGTCTAGTTTATTGCAGTAACGTCACTAGAGTAAACCTTGACGTCATTTCCGGTTAGTAGAGTCAACCTTGATATCACGAGATCACACGACTTCCGTTTAATAAAGTAAACCTTGATGTCACTTCCATTAGGCCTTGCTGTCACTTCCGATCGATGGAGTAAACCTTCACGTCCTGACGTCATGCTCAAACAGCATATCAATACTGTAAACCTAGACGCCACTCCCAGTCAAAGTGCTAGGAGCCAACATTCTCAAGTTCCGTGAGGTAGGGAGGTAGCAAATAAAAGGTGAGTTTTACACCTCATCCAGAAGAAGAGCAGGCATCCGTGCTCAGCCGAGTGCAAAACACATAGCCAAGTACAAAAGTACCTTGTGCTACCAAACGTAGCCAAATACAAATGGTGCTTTGTGCTACCGGTGGTATGGCTTATCATATCACAACTGTCCATTACTATCAACTATAAAGTAAATCAGTAAATATTTACAATAAAATTTTAATAACTGATTGACATTTGATTTGTATATGCCCAATATACTAAATTAAACTTTACTTTGGTATTAAATGAAAAAAAGGTTTATTAGTTGGAGGGTTGAGAGATGGGCCTAAACACTATAATGGAATAGTCAAATGTTTTTGTTCCGTAACAGTAGTCTTTTAAGTATCTAATCATATTACTTACCAGTGCAGTTCTATAGGAGTGCAAACACGAATGTAGTCTTTTTGTGTGGTAGTAAGTTCATGGTAAATAACACATTCGGGTCCCTGGCTAGTATTCAGTCCAGTTGAAGGGTGCAGATACACTGCTTGGCCGACTTCTAATGTTGAATACTGATACTTGCGAGATTTTACCGCCACCTATGGAAGACATTACCAAAAGAATTTATAGAACCTTATTCTATGACAATTTTTAGTATTCATGTAAAACACAACATTAAAAAAATTGGGTCATCAGATCAAATATTTGTTGCAGAAATTTCTCGGTTCCATGACACAGAATTTTTAGTTGACTATCATGATTCCGTTTTTTGTGCTTCTATTCTCGGAACGCAAACAACCTTTTTTGTTCAGGAAATGAAGTCATGAGAAAGAATGGCAATACAAAATTGTCATCACTGTGTAAAACAAATGTCACTGAGGTGAAAGAAGCAATAAGCTAACGGAATGATCGATGCTACAATAAGACACTATGCCGATTTTGTATCGCCTTGGGCTTGTCGCCATTTCTCAAACATGAAGCATATAACCACAGACGTGATTACTCACCCATGCATCAAGTGAAATGCTCAACAATGCAGAGCAAACGGACAAAAGTGCTATACGTTAATTAAAAACAAACTGAATCCCCACTCCTGTAGCCAATCACAATGTAAAGGGATGGTGGCGACGATCGATAATACCCACAACTATCAACAAAGCGACTACGACTACCCTGAAAAAGAAGCGCTTTTGTCAAGATTACAAATAAGTAATGTCAAAAGGCACAATCACTCTGAAAAATGGATACAAAACTTAGAAATACATCCACGAGATTGACTTCAGACTGAAAAGTAACCTGAAATCAATCTCTTCGACCGTGTATTTCTAACTTTTGTATCCATTTTGCTGTTATTGTGCCTTTACTTATTCTTAATCTTGACAAAAATGCAATGTTTATTCATTACTCAAGTGCAACACTATGTACAACATGCAGGGTCATGATAACCTGAGGTGGGGGGGGGGGGGGAAGGGTTCAGCTCACTTACTTAGTGAAAATGTACATAGTTTGCAAAACTGAAACGAGTTGGTCGTTTTACTTGGTAGAAGTCTTTCTGTTAGACCATCACCATAATGAATAAGTCAGTCGTAATTAAAGTTTATACAGTTTAGTTAAATCGGACCCATCGACCAAATCTGTGTGCAAAATTAATTGATTTAACATTTTACGAAACCTAAAGAATGTCTTCTAAGAAAAACTTCCAAAATTTGCTTGATACTACACTGCACTCATACTCATGGAAAACCATTAATATCTAGTACTATGATAGTGTAAAATGTTCCGCTTATCGGGCTCCCCACTACGCGAGCTCGCAGTATTTCCGCAAACGGGTATGTGAACTGAACGTGTTTGAAGCATGGTCCAGTTGCTTATCGGCATCAACGATCTGACCAAATTTATGGCAAAGGTACACCCTGCGTGTTAGGTACCGTACGTACGTGGTCCAGGTGTTGATGGAAGTATGTGATAGATTCTGTAGATAGGGGAAGCGTTTGTGTGGTTTTATGGATTTTTTAAAAGCGTTTGACAGATAAGACTGTGGTACAATTTGGGAAATGTTGTGACAATTATTCGCGAGGATAAGATTACTATGATAAGAACAGTATTAGAAGCCAATTAATGTGGCGATCTCCAAGCCTTTTATAGGGGGATTGCCACCAAATGGCAAGCTACAGCATCTATAGCCATTTCTCACTATCTAGTTCTGCCCTTACTTTCAACAGGCGAAGGAACACAAAAATAAATTCCTTTTTAAACAACAAACAAGCCACGTGCCTTCTTAATTATGGAGTGTAAAGTTGGTGTGTCAACGTGCACTAGGTAGCAAGCGGTAAAGTTAAGCCTAACGATACCACGGGTATTTTTTTCTGTATATTGACCGTTTTGATATATAGAGCTGCTTTTTTAACTGATAGATGGGTGACATTTAGTGATAGTGTAATCGTTAACCTTTACCACTCCCTCCCTGATGCATGTGGAGGTACCAACTTTTACATTTAATAATTAAGAAGGCACGTAGCTATTTTGTTGTGTAAAAAGAAATTTCTTCGCGTGTTCCTTCGCTTGTTTAAATCAAGTGCTACACAGAACTAAATAATGGTAGATGGCGCTAGATGCTGCAACCTGTCACTTGGTGAATAAGCATCTATCTTTATATGTTGGGTTTGAAGTAATGGTAGAAGATTTGTTTCTAATCTAGGGCAGTGACACAACGTAGTATTATTGTATATAACTCTATGCTGGAGCCAGTAACTGGGATAGCTGCAAGGGTCACTGGAGGGGAAAAAGAAGGGCGTCTTACCGAAGACAATGCTGTTAAGAGTGGATTTCTTAGGCCTATAACGCGCGATTTTTGTCGATTTGTTGGCAGTTGCTGACGTTTTTAAGCAAGTGGAATCTTTATTTTCCAATTACAACTTCGCAGCCTAAAGGGATTGGAGAAAACAACGTTTTTTTTAAGCCTATGAAATCCACTCTCAAAGCACTGCCTTGACTAGAAGTGCCGTTGTTTAACCCTCCATTTTAATCTAGTGCCCCTTGCAGCTATCTCTCCTGTAGCCAATATGACGTCACATGATGCTGCTCTATTGTTGATGCAGACGATATGTTGTTAAGCCAACAAGGCAAACCATACTTAAAATCTTACATTACTGTATGTATACAATTACAAAGGAGTGAGCTAAAAATGACAAAAAGAGAACCGAGGATGTATGTTAGTAAATCAGCAAAGGGATTTAAGTAGCTGTTGAAGGAAGTGGAATAAAGTGGGTGGACATCTCGCACACCTCCCACCCCCTGCAAGTCTTTTGCGCATGCGCTCCAGCCTCCCTAGATGTTTTGCAAGGCAGGTACGAAATGGATACATGTGCTGTGACCCATTGCAGTTTTTACTGTAAATAAACCTTGTGCACATACTACAACCGGCTGAGTTATTAGGATATGTAGAAGAACCCTTCTACGGTGTTCATCAACACATATGTTGTATTATATGCCATTCATTTAGAACAAACAACATTATATGGGGATCGGGCTACATTACATTTGTTTAAGCTCAGACCAACATCAGTAAACCCTAGCTAACTAAACTTGCTCTGTCATCCCTTAGAGATTGTCTGAAGTTCCAATATGATCTTCACGATCAAAAGAGGTTAAATTGAGAAGGATAAGAAAAAACATACCTGATTAGGAAAACCAATTACAAGAACTTTGCGCACATTGGTGTAGGTATGGTCCTGCGATGTCTCACTCAACTCAGATCTGTGAATTGGAAGTTTCTCAACAATGTATTTCAACTGCGCTCGTGCAGCATCAGCTGCCTTCATCACACGATAGTTGATGTAGTTTTTCTGGCACCATCTCTGGCTATCATAATCTAAGTAGAGAAAAAAGAATTCGGATCAACACACACACTGGGTACATACACAAACATGCATTAGAAAATCCAGCGCTTTCACAAGACGTTCCATACAAATTCCGCGATGCTATTACTGCACGAAAATCCAGGACTTCTGCAAGACTTTTGACAAAAGTTGTAACCGGCTTACATGAACGGCAGCACGCAACTCACGGAGCTTACACTTCGTAGTTCGGCTTGCCTCAATCATGGTGGCCTGCCAGCCTTCCAATTACTGCAGACTCAGGAATTGGACTGCTGCCAGCCACCAGGTGTCAGCACGGGTCCGCTGCGAATCCAGTCGGAACCGGATTGAGCCTGTTTGCCTGTTGCCTCAGGCAAGAGCCTATTGTTCTGCCCCGGCTCGAGTGAGTATAAAACGGGACGGAATCGAGAGCTTGAGCTAATTGGTGTTTGGGGTTCGGACTGAACAGTCAGAACCTCTGGAGCCTACAGGGTCAGTTAGAAGGATAAATTCTGGCTGATGCCTAATATGTGGTACTCTGTGTATGGACCCCTAGCCATACAGTAAGGAATGAATTGGAATTGAGTTCTTGAACTTGAAACCTCTCGCCCATTCCCTGAGTAGTTACATATTTTGGGGGCCTTGTCCTCAGGATTTGAATCCGACATTTTTTAATGCTTCCGATTCTGTTAGAATTCTGAATGATAAGCGTTTTCCAAGTTTGGGAAGGCAGTTTGTGGAATCCAGCCTGTGGCCGCGTTGTTGGATAAACCATGAACAGCCGAAGTTTTATTTTGACTTGTCATTGTCATTATTAAACTACCCACTTTCTTTTCTATTTGGGAATAGAAATTAAAGTAAAACAGTCGTTTTTGGACTAGATGAGAGTGGTCGACCAAAACACTCGGTGTCTAGAAAAATTACGATTTGGGGGTGACCTCGGACTCAGCCTGTGGCCGCGTTGTTGAGTATCCTTGGAAACCATCTTTTTTTTAAACTAGTGAGTGCTGACTAGTATGAATAAAAGAAACCCCGTTTATTTTTGTTGCGAAAATGAACGTTAAACCCGGTAGCTATTTGTGAACCCAAGGGGAATTCACGGGAGCGTTATTTTTTTTTAGTTAGGCCTAAAAACCGCTAAAATAAATCGCCGTTTTTCTTCGGAAAATAAAGTCACTACAATTATTACGGAGTGGAAGGACTGCAAAAGCCTTTTGCTGCGAATATAATTGTAAAGGTTAAAATGGTGAAGGGTGCACTTTTTAACAACAAGCTGAAAGTTGAGGAATCTGTAATGAGCTAACTAAGTACTCATTATTTACGATTTCAAGATGCTAGTAAACTTGTGAATTTTGGAGACTGTTAATGGCAAAACAGTAGTCAGGATTGAAGTTAGAGTAGATTTTGGGGAAACTAAGGACCAAAATCGAAATACTGACTTCGGTATGAAAAAAAAAGATACAATTTTTTTTTTCACGTGTGGCGAAATTGTGAGTCAAGGTAGGCTGACGATTACGCCGGTTACCTCCTATTTCACGAACTTTAGTAATGCGAAACTTGGACTTAAGTAACGCACGAAAAAGGGCGGGGACCTTGGAAAGTAGAAATACTACCTTGGCTACGGAAAATGGGGAAGATTTTGAGGCATCTTGAGTGGACGATGAGTTCTAATTCGGAGTGAGTTTATTCAGATTCGAACTTGTCCCCACTAAGATTGTTACGTCAAAATGTAGGAATTTAAGCAAAGTTCGTGCTAGACTTCGTTTAATTCCGTAGTTGAGTAGATTTCTGGTCAACGAACGAGAATATATAAAAGACCGATGATTTGTTAAGTTAGTCCGAAAGGAATACGCTGATTTGCAAATCGGAAACTTGACTTGGATGCAATTTTTGTTCCGTCTCGGCGTAGAAGGAAAAAGCAGAATTGTGGCCAGGAAAAGGTTGTTTTTTTTTTTATTTATTCTGTGTGTTTCTGGAACCGGAACTGGTTGCTAGGAATACGGACGGGAAGTCAGATGACAATTGTGAAAAAAAAAAAAGCATATTCGTCATACATACCCCCCCGGTCCAAAAAGGCATGAAAAGTAAAGTTTCAGTGTCGTATGGATGGCAGGGAAGGGAGGGCTGTAAAATTAGTAAATCTAGTGGCGACGTTGGCTGCTTAAATTACGAATTGTTACGGACATAACTTTGGAAGGGTGAATGGTGATAAGGGTTGTTCATTTGGATCCGAAAATTCAATTGCGCTGTGAGACCTTGAACACTGATTTAACCGACCAAAGAATGGGTTTTGAAAAATGAGGAATTCTGAAGTAGACTGTGGTTACGGTTGAAACTGAATTTTTTTTCAAAATTGGACCTTGTCAGGTTCATTGCCAGTTGATCGGAATTAATTGTGAAGCAGGTAAAAGGCTTACAATTTAGGACGGTAACTTGGCAACCGAAAATGAGGCATCAGTCCACAACCTTGTTCAGGTAACAAAACTGGAATAAGAGCGTGAACAGGCTGCCACATTTTGACCCGTTTGTCGCGTATAAAAAGAAAGCACATTTTTTTTTTATTATGTCGTACAAACGAAGATCGCATCCTCATATACGCTGCATGCAGATTTCTCAAATCGTGCACGCAGGAATATGTGCGGTGGCGATCCAGTAAGAAACTTATTTTTGGATAGGGTGAAATCAAAAATAGGGTGATTGCTGATGGCTTTTATGCGGAGCAAATCAGGTGAAAACCACGGATTGGCTTTGCAGGGAAGCACCTGTGCGACACATGACGGAGTTTTAACAAACATCGATGGGGCACACAGATGGAGACTAATTTAAAAGGCAGTTCGGAAATACAGTTTTCGAGAGACTGATGTGAATTATTTTAGTTTCACGTGGTGATTCAGTTCAGTGGCAGACACATTGTTTAGTTGTGTGGTCTTTTCGAAGCCAGTAAAACAACTACAGTGTGAGGTAGGGCAGAAGGCGTGTAGCACGATCCCAGACGGAATGGTTTATTCCGTGGACGCAGGTTAAGAGTACGTCACTCTTCGCGTCTGGTCGCTTTGCGCAGTGACATGTAGGCTACGACGGTAGTTCTTTTAAATGTGGGAGAATCTCAGTGTGAGGACCTCTACCCGCATGCGGGATGGCAGTGCGAAGCCAGCTCTACGTAGCGTGTTTGGTTGAAGCTGTAGGCTCGCTCTAGTGGCGTTTGGCCAGATGCACTTTTCCAACACGTGAGTGCTGCGATTTAAGGGCACAATCTGTGAAAACAGTTTGGAGAATTAGGTTGAATGAACGGATTGAGGTAGTGTGTTCGATGCGTGATAGGGTAGGTGGTGTGGCAACCAAACCCCCCTTGAAACCAGAGGCACTCCTGATCACCGCAATTCCGGAATTTCTACTGAATGTTTGTACATTACTTTTCCCAGCAGGTTGGCAGTTAAAGGGTGAAACGATTCTTTTTCTGTAAACTACAGAAAGCAGTGAAGGGAGCGCCAACTTTTTCTCTTTCACTGACTGACTGGTTGCTGGATGTGCTTTGCACTAAAATTGACGGTGGCTCCCATTTGCTCGTCCGCTCGAGAGGGGGACAACCGATGGATGGGACCACCATGGAGTCTTCATCAAAAAACGTGGAAGGCACATGTGTGGTGTTTTGGGGAAAACAAAGTGGACTTTGTGGACTTGGTTGGAGAAGTTTCCTCAAGCTGAGCGTGGCTTGGGAACTTCGTGTGGAACTGTGCGAGGTTACGAACTTGGTACTTTGTGCAGTGGTTGCAGAACGAACTGCATGTGTGTAGTGTGGTGCGACAGTACAGATAGGACTGTGTTTTTGGTGGAAGCTGCGATGCCGACCATCCCATGATGGGCGGAAGTAGCCGTGGAAGTGGTTTGGACGCTCAGTTCGGAGTGAGTGGAGTGAGAACGTGTATTCTTCGGTGAGTGAACCTGCAGCAGGGAGTGCATCAAATTGCTAGTCCGACTATGGAGGTATGTACAACCGTCCTAGGAAGCATAGGCAGGTGGGCCTGCACGTACCCAGGAGGGACCCTATGTGGCTAACTTGGATAATTCCGAGAGTATGTTCTGCGTGTGTGTTTGTGGAGGAAAGTGCGAAAATTCCCATGTACTGTGTATATAGTTTTGTGCAGAGTGGAGGGTGAAACATGTCATTCTGGAGGTGGAAGGGCATCCCTGGGGAGGAATTTTTCTTCGAATGCTGCAGGAAGGTGGAGAGCCGGTCTTAGCCATGTAAAGACATCCATCGAGAAGCGTCTCGGCAGACCGGGGTATTCGTCGACAGGTGGCAGACGTTGGGAGGGAATCCCTGGAGTTGCATGGAAGCCATGTGGATGAGGTGTTTCTTCGAGTTGTTACGTCGTTATGTGTTACGAAGGACAATTGTTAAGTTTGTGCTGCGTTTGGGATGACGTTGGACTTTGTTATGTTTTGTTCTGCGGTTGACGACGTGGGTGTTATGGTTTTTTTTGTTGTTGTTATTGTTTTGTTATGAATTGTTAAGTTTTATCTTGTTTTGCAACCTTGTTAGCAAAGGAGGTTGCAAACATTGTTATTTAGGGACCTTCGTGAAACTCTGTATGTTAGGATGTTTTATGAATAAATCTTATCGATTCTGAGGTTCTTCAAAAGCTTACAGAATGGTAAGGGGTCAGAGGAACCTAAAGTAAGTCTTCCTTTTGCCTAAGCAAACACTTAGGGGAGGGGAGATGTAACCGGCTTACATGAACGGCAGC